>JAAAKQ030209556.1:0-12996 GCA_010016005.3 Zanna intricata | reverse complement strand
TTAGCTCGTTCCTCTTTCAGTTTTTTCTTTTAATTTACATTTTTACATTTATTCACTTTAAAGCCACTGTTTGCACCACCAAAACACACTTTACTTACACTAAAAATACTATTTGTACCATCACAAGACATTTTTAGGTTAGAAAACTCACTAACTGAAATAAAAAATAACATGTGACTCTTCTCCCTCAACTCCAGCTTAACTAAGTACGTATGTGGGTTAGCCCCTTCTCATAATAACTGTTAACCTGATTTCCAAGTTCATCAAATTTCAGTGTATTTGTACAGACAAGAAGCTTTCCCATGACTACAGGTGGTTATATAGGACTGCTAAGAGATAGCAGAACTATTCAGAAACATTAAAAATTCAATTTTTGAATTTAAGAAGTGTTAGTTTAAACTTAAATAATTCAAATTAATTACATGAAACATAACATTCTTAACTTTCCCAAAAGTTGGACATTTTCGTACAGAAAATTCAATTATTATCATTGGGAATTGATTTTGATTAAAAAAATACTATTCAGTAACAGTGGAATTACATATTCATTCTTAATGTAGTATTTTACTAATATGTAACACACTTACTATTCCAAAAGGTG
Organism: Zanna intricata; assembly: GCA_010016005.3. Classification (NCBI taxonomy): domain Eukaryota; kingdom Metazoa; phylum Arthropoda; class Insecta; order Hemiptera; family Fulgoridae; genus Zanna; species Zanna intricata. The sequence continues at coordinate 12,395 of JAAAKQ030209556.1, read as the reverse complement.
ATTTAAAAAATAAAGAATAAATACAATTGTTTTAAAAATCTTATCTCACAGTCTTAGTTCCACAATTTAATGATGTCATTGACAGGATTTTCAAGGAAATCGACGTTCATTAAAAACTTCATTCCTTCAGTCTAAAATCTTTATCAACAGACAGCGATAAGGCAGTCACTGTAAACGTTTTAGAATTTATTCACCTCATTATTCTGAGAAAAAAACAAGGGCTGTGATTTACAATTTTTTCTCCTTCATATTTGTAATCAAAGGATTTATGAAATGTTTCAAGAAAGTTTTACGATATAAAATTGTTATTCCACATGAATAATGTTGTGTCGATATTATAAGCACTATTTATATACTGTTAGATTTGTATTGTGTCACCTGCACAAAGTACAAATCAAAAATCTCCTAGGCCATAATCAGCATTCCTTAGTAAGCTTGTAATTTATTTACAGAATTTTAGGTATTTTTAGGTTTCTTTAAATACGTGCTGATTTTATTTTTAATTCAATTATTTTTACATAATATTAGACTTTCTTTATATTTAGATAAATATTTAAATTAAAAATGAATATCAAACTTCTATTATATATCTAAACCTACCCTTGTGTGGAATTAAGTTACTGCCTGAATGTGCCATAAATTTCACTCATTTACAGTAAAAAAGTCTGTTTGATAATTATTTACATAATAATAGTACTAAGATAATATTTACGGATAAATTATCTTTAAAGAAAATATAAATTTATTCTTTTATTTTGTTTAACCTCCGGAACTACAATTAAGTATATCATCAGAGAGATGAGATGAATGAATTTGTAGCGTGTGTGAAATTGTACAGTGACCGGGATTCGAACCCGGGACATCCGGATGAAAGGCCGAGACACTACCACTCGGTCACGGAGTAAATATTAATGTGCATCAATTAGAATACTACATAAGGTTCATATATTATGAATAACATGACAAAACCCAATCGACCGCAGTTCAACTCGTACATTAAATTTTAGAATTATTAAAAATTTAATTTTTCAATTCCTATAAAATGTAGTTCTATTATATGAATAATTTCAAAATCCCAATCAAAATTTTTTTTAACTGAAAATCCTTAAATATGAAGAGACATATAACATTACGGAAATAATTCTTTGATCAAGCTGAGAAAAGGATTAAAGATTGAAAATAAATAGTCACTATAGGAAATATTGGATCAATAAACGTAATCTGTGAAATGTGATTATTTTACATAAATGTTTATTAAAAAACAAAATGTATCATTTCAAGTCAAATGTATAAATGTCCTTTCAAGTCCAACCATATTAGTTTTTTTTAGCAATTACACAATTGAGATTAATAAAAGATTTATTTAATCCACCAATTATATTTATCTTACAATTAATCTTCTTGATTTGATCAAGCGTTAAGTTGTTTTATTAAGTTGTATTAACTGTTGTGGAGAGTAACGGAGCAATGTTGAAAAGTCTGAAGGTTCTGGGTCTGAATAGCCAAGCAATCTGAATTTATTTTAAATATTTCCCTGTGAATATAAAGGATTTTTCAGAGGCTTCTTGATTATTAGCTACTTCTCTTTTATTTAAAAAATTACAATTCTCAAAAAAATAATTAAAAAAAACTTTTCCTGAAATGAAGAATACATTTGCTTACAAAAAATGCACAGCAAAACGTTAATAAGTTGTTTTTTTTAAACAATATTCATATGATTACTAGCAGTTGAACTTCTTGATATCAAACACAAAACATGTTAATTTCTTTCCCATTTAAATGTAACTACGAATGATTTTCTTCCCTATAGTCTCCTGTGGTTGTACGTATATCACATTACGAATAACACAGATGAAATAAACTAACCACCCTAACATTTCCCTGGATGGATCAAAGGAAACCATATTTATATATACATTCTCTGTCTCCCTCACATCCTCTTTATTTTTTTCATACATACATGAATACATAAATATAATAATGGCTAGTAAGTCGGCCATAAGCCTGGTTAACTAATGATAATTAGAATGTGGTAAAAATACTATAATTTGATATGCATTATTTTAAATTGATTCTTCAATTATGACAATAGCATTACTGCATAGCGAAGAAAACAAAATATTTTTTATAAGTTTGAATTACAAAAACTTATCTTAACATTTTCTAGGATTTAGAAAGAACTCATGGTGAATGAAAGGTCAACTCTTAGTTTCGGTGACCATTTATTTAGCTGTAACCAAAATAACATAAATATTAAGTTAAATATTTGTTTTCAATCAATAATATTTTTTTTTAATAAAGATGTTTAATAAGATAAACATTAATAAAATTCAGGAAAACTGAAACGGAGACAGGTATTTAAGGGAGTCTTTGACACCTTTTCGAAGTGTTTTTAGGATAATAATGATTTCCTAGATGAGTTATTCTTATGAGTAACGGCTAAAATCTATAAAAACTGTATGGGTATTATAACTAACGCTTAATTACCTACGAACTAGCATTTTTTGAAGAGATATATAAAAATCCTGCAGAATTTTGATGTAACTGTTCAACACCATTTAGGTGTAAAATTATGTTGGAACGGAAGTTTTTAATAATATCAAAGTGTGTAAGAGAAGTCAATTAAGCAGATTAAATTTATTTATGCTTTGCTATTATAATTTAAAAATTATAACATTTAATAAATCTTCCATCTAAATTTTTTGTAGTCAGTTGTATAAAAACAAAAAAAAAAAATTTAATTAAATTCATTTTAATTTTAACACATTAAATATTTTTATTATTAATGAATAAATTCATTATTTCTTATATTTTAAAGAGATAATTCATATTGAATTGTATTATCTATGTACTCTCCAAAAACCATGACCAGAATTAAACTGAGGGGATTTTAGGATTCAGAAACTCATATAATAATATTCTTGTTTGGTGCAATTCGAGTATCCAGACCCTTATGCGCTGTCTTACTCGTTCGTCATCACAAAGCCCGCAAATTCGGCGAAGGTGGAAATATTTCATTTCAATATTAGCTAACTAGTTGAATCTCTTGTCATCATAATTCAACGTTTAAAACCACAATCTCAATAATTCCTTAGTGAAATTTCAGTCAAAACAAACCTATATCCAGTTTGTTATTAAGAAAATATATCGCTAATATTTTTAAATCTTTATGTACGATTATTATTATTTTTATTATGTATCGTTGTCAGGGAGGTAACGTTTTTCACTTCTTGTGTTAAAACAGGATGATAACTCTATTCCTAAAAGTAGGGTTTTAGCATTTTTTAAATTAGTAAGATATAAACTTGGCTCTAAATTTTTCAATATTTTACTCTTAGAGTATTTTTGGTAGAATTAATATTGAATCTTCATGAAAAGTGAAGATATAAATTTAAAACACTTTTTTTAAGTAGAAATTAAGTTTTTTTTTTTTGCTGGCTGAAATAGCCGTTAATACTCGTATTTTTATGAAGTGAGAGAACCGGATACCTAAGTGCAGAGTAGAATCAGATTTGAATTTACGCAAATATTCGCATTTTTATTAGATTAATATCGACGTTGAACGTGTTCATTTTATTTAGAAAGTTAATACACGAGTAAAAAAACAAAATTTCTGTGCAATATAAATTTCAGATTTTCAAGAAAAAGTTTAAGACTCGTAATTGGTTATTAAGTAAATGATATTCTGAAATTTGTCTTACTAGAAAGAGCATACATATTTCTGATTTAAAAATTACTAGTTCTAAATAAAATGGGTAATCCGAGAAATCAATACTTTTTTGCCAAAATAACGGTAGTGTTATAATCATAAACTTTCATTCAACTTCATGATTATCCACTATTAATTATTCTCCAATTCTCATAGATAAGAGTCTCAATCAATATATATTTTACAAAATATCGATATGAACGTTTCAGCTGTGAACATTTTCTTTCTTTAACGAATATTGATTTCATATATAATGTGAAAATAGGTGGGTTTGTCCTTGGATTGAACTCAGGGATTGATGAATAGAGCGAATACTACTATGTTGATTATGCCGAATGGTTAGCCAATAAACAAATATAAATATGTTTTATATCTTATGATATTACTCCTATTATTTTAGTCAGTTCATTAGAGTTAAATAAAATATTTGAAAAAACACTGCTGAGAACGGACAGAAAGAATTCTAATTTTTACTCAACAGATAATTGGGATATTTTTTAATATTAAAATTTATTTTAACTACACCTTTTTTTATAAAAAAAAATTACATATTAAAAAACGCAAGAAAAATTAAATTATAATAATTAAAGGAAATTATCTTAACAGATGATCTTGTCATCTATTATCTATTATTGCACTCGAATTTATTCGTTGTTTTTGTTAAAATTTATTAATAATATAATTTTAAATTATACTAAAAAAATCTTTTGTGATTTTCTCGTGTATTTACGACCGCAGAAATTTACTATTATCAAGAGCAACGCACAATAGTTTGGAACTATGTCTGTAATCGGTTCAAAATTTACACTTCTATAATTAATATATTATCAAAATTGATTAACATTACAAAATATTTATTTTACTTTCAATGAAGAAATATTTACATCATATTAACCGTAGAACTATTCATGAAATTTGCTGTAACAAGTTTACAAAGAAAATAATTTGCCATAACCAAGTAAAACGTTAACAAGTTTTTAAATTACGTTTATTTTTTTTTTTTACATTCAGTCATTATTTTCGGTAATTTTTTTAATCAATGTATAATATTAAGTACTTGTATTTTGTAGATCTTTAAAACTATTGAAGGCAGTAATATATTTTACAACTATACATAAAACATATCCACTAAGCAAATATGTATTTAAGTAACAAAGTATACACTTTTATTAAAATAACTAAGTAACTACTCAGATCATAATACACCTAAAGTATGTTCGGAGAGAGTTCCATCCAAAGGTACTCATTTCTTTTTTATTAATTTCCTGTAATTAAAGTTTAACTATACTTTCGTAATTTACTGTACAATGTAGAACGAAAATGCAAATGAGTTTCACTCCCCTAAGTACATCAAGAGTCGAGCGAGCGTGGCAATTATTGTAAAAGGGTAGTCGTTCCTCAGTCGTCCTTCCTGTTGAGAGCAACTAAGCCCTGCTAATAGTTTAAATGTCCACTCAGGCCAGAAACGCATCGCTAAATAGTCCCTGTTTGGCTCTTTAGTATTATCTACCCATCCATGAGTTTGTTAACTCAATGATGGTACGGCAAAGCAAAGTTAACAAATTGATAAATTCTTTGCTTACAGTCGTCCTTCTTTCTAACTTGCACTGTACAAAAATTAATAGAAATTTGGAATTTCTACGTATTATTCTTGCTATTCCGAAGATTCATCCTAGTTAATTGTTCACTTAATTTCTCGTTCCATCAATGAAGCAGGCGTCCTCTTTTAATAATTTCTACTAGTAATAAGAAACAACTCCACTTTCTTAAAAGTTAGCAAATATCCGGAGTAGCAAGTAGCAATGGAAAATTAAATATTTTTCACTGATGAAACCGTAAAAATCATAAAATAAATTTTTTTATTATTTAATACTTTCGATATTTTTTTTTAGTAAAGAATTACTTTCCAACAATTTTACTAAAAATAACTTTTACATTTATTTTAATTCATATGCTTTAAAAATGTTAAATAACAGATAATAAAAAAGTACGTACGTAATACTCGTACGTTATCTGTATCTCTGAAAATTCATCTTCCATAAAGAAAAGATTTGTATAGTACGATGTTGCATGATTTCGGAGTCGCCAAGAAATGTTAATCCCACTCATCTTCTTACGAAAAATGAACAACAATGAATTTTTTCTTTATTAACATAGCTCTATAACAGATAACCCTATATTTATGAACACCTAATTCTTCTAGAAAACCAGAACATTAATTATGCTATCAAACTTTAAACTTAAAATATCGTTTAGGGAAAATAAATGGCTGTTTTAAATACGAGTGACAAGGTTTAGTTGGCAAATAAAAATATCATTAAGAGTATTGTTTCTGAAAACTTACTCTTGTCATAAAAGCTTCCGGTAAATTTTCAGTATTCGTTAGAGTTAATCGATGGAATTTAAACTAGTTTGAATAATTTCTCACACAGATAAACATACGATATTCTTATAGATAGACAAACATGGTTGTGGGTATCATTATTACTATCCGCAAAAAAAAAAAATTAATATACCTTACAATTTATTAATTTTTTTTTTTGACTCATCATCATAGATTAAACGCAAATTCTATTAATTGAATAAACTTATCGCATTTATCACCAAATAGATATTCTAATGTTCAAAAAGCAACTAAATTATACATAACAAACCATTTGCATTTTAAAAGTCGCTTAAACCTCTATTTCTTAGAAGGTTAAACCAGAAACTTGTGAAAGAAACAATCTATAAAAAATAAACTTATTAATATTATATTGAATGATGTTCTCTGTACATTATTTAGTTTCTGCTCAAGGGATTGGAAGATGTTATTATATGTAGTTGCTAATATTAAGTAATCTGAAAAAACAACATTATATAAGGATCAAAATCATTCATTACAGCCTCAAAGAGGTGTTAAATAGTCATCTCATAATACTCTTTTAATAAATCCATCAGAAAATGATGTCATACATTGGGGTATATCTACTACAGAGGCAAAGAGCTCATAAAGTTTGTTCTTTTTTTAATTATTTTCAAAATAGATTCGTCTCTTTATCTGTTTAGCCTCCGGAACTACCGGAAGGTTTTACTTCAGAGGATGAATGAGGATGATGTGTATGAATATGAATGAAGTGTAATCCTGTACAATCTTAGGTCGACCACTCCTGAGAAGTGTGGTTAATTGAAACCCAACCACCAAAGATAGATTATCTTCATAAGATCGATTATATTCATAATATATTATCTTCTGTTTACCGACCGCAATTAAAGACTAAATAGTTGAAGACAATGAAAATATTCACATATTTGAAAGGTCAGAGAAGCCTAATTACTGAAAATGAAATAATATACGTAAATTTAAATTTAATTTTGGTTTCAGTTTTGTTTAAAAACAAGTACGAACTATTTACGTTTTGAAGACTGACGAATAACTAACTTTATTGATTAACCCATAAATTAAATTTTATTTTAAAAATTTTTTCAAAGAAATTTAACAAATCAAACATAAAAATTCACTAACACAAAACTAAGTACAAAAAAAAACATCATTATACCTTTATGTTTGTACTAAAAGTACAACGTTTATATAAAACTATGTAAAATGCAAGTTTGTATAAAACATCAAAGCAACTATATGACAAAATTTTATGTGTATGATTTATCCACAAACATGTATATTTCTTGTTCCTTATTTTAAGTAGTATAATACAACTTCTGAACAAGGTCAGATTGTGACAAAACGTCTGCGTTTGGAGGTAACCATAGTTTGTGGCGGGGTGGGAGTTATAGGAAAATAGTTATTACAGTACAATACTTGATAATGATAAATATTATTTTGTATTAGTTTTGTACTTGAAGATAATCAAAAGTAGAATAAATAAATATAAATTAGTTATGGATATTACAGAACGCATGAAATGTCTATTTTTGTGTGTTTTTTATCCACGTCTTTACCGAAATATTAATCTACAAATAATTGAGCTTAAATAGCAGTTCAACAAAGTAGTAATTTAACTACTTACTACCATCAGTATCAAAATAAATAATAAATTCGAACTAAACTTTCTAAAATATATAAATAGAGAAAAATATCTTCTTATAAATATTCTAATTAATGAATTAGTTTATTACCCAAAAATTTACAATTTAATCACCATTCTCTAACGTACAAACATTTCTGTCAATATTTTTCTGCTTCCAAGTTGCAAGATAGACTACCGATTAATGTACAACATTCGTTTACGATGGGTCATTTTATACATCCAGAATATTGTTTTCTTTAATGAGAAATACTGTTGAAGTATATTTAAATTCTTTGTTGGTTCACCAGTTATTACTGAACTTCCGATTACAGCTAAAATTGCTAAAGCACTAACTTTTTATAATAGGATTTAAAATATTATATGGTCTCCTGATAATGACTGTAGGATTTAGTATGAAGGCAAAAATAATAGTCATGTCAATTGAAGTTTAACAAGAAACAGATGTGAAGTAGCAAGAAACAAGCTAACTTACATTTTTTTTTCGTAAATTTTACAATCAAATTCAGCCAAATAATCAGTTATAACAATCCTAGATATCCATGCCTTATTATTTTCTCTACATCAAACTTTTATATATTTGAGCTTCAGTGTTTAACCGATCGAAAGTAGCTTTCGAATATCTAATATTTTATGCAAAGCATTACTGTTATACGCTCCTTGGATATTTTTAATCAAAGCAAATTACCCCTTCAAATTCAGATTGATTTGTTATCAACTTATTATCTTCCCCTGAAATAGATTTTATCTGTAACTTTTTTTAATTTTTCTAGCTATCTAACTGATCTTTTAGAAATTATTTTAATTTTTTAGTGTTCATTACAAATCCTTGGTCTTTAATTAAAGAGCCACTTATCAGATATTTTTAGGGGTAGCCTAGGAAAAGCACCCAACCATGATGTTATTAAGCCATTGTCCAAATTTGTTATCGTTTGTATTTGTTTGTTTGCCGTAAATTAAAAACTACTATTTTATTCCCCATTTTAAAATTCTCTGCTAAATTTCTTATTCTTACTTTTTTCTTTCATTTTGGATCTATCATTTCATTTTTTTCTTAGGTCTACTCATTTTTATAGAAAACCGAACTAACCGATATAAAAACATCCCAATCGTGTAATACAAAAAATATTACACTCGGTAAAAAATCACAACACACATTAATTATTTTACGGAAAATATTAACTACTGCAAAATATTCTATCGCACACTAATTAATTTATAATAGGTAGAAAATAACAATAGAAGTTTAGATTTTTACACAAAATGTTTCGTAGTGCGTACATAGCAATTTAATAAACAAAAAAAATATGACATGATATAACATGCTTGAGGACGTTAACATGATAAGTGTATAAAGTGATGCTGAGCTGTCCTTTAGGTACTATAAATAACTATCAAGATAGCTTTCAAAATAGAAAACTAATAAACAAGAATATTATTGATGTAATATTTACATTACATTTTAGTATTTTATATAGTAACTAAAAATTAATAATTAATAAAACGATTAAAACTACACACAATATTTATTTGACCAGAATATCTTCGTCCATTGTACAGTGCATGTAATTGGATTTCTTATTTAGGTACGGTATTGTAGAAATGTATTATCACTGTAGAAAAACATAAATTAGGTTTGTTTACTTCCTTTTTTTTCAGAGGTTTTAATAATAAAACATCAATCAATAACAAATTTAAATAAATATCAGATTTTATAGATTATATTTAATCGATTATGAAATAATTTTAAATCAAATAATCGAAAAATGTGAACGAGTGTTTCAAGTACTCAGAATCTTTAATTACAATGAAAACAGATTTGTTAATCACGTTTTTTGGGTAATTATTATTTCTTCGTTGACAAAAAAAACATATAATAAAATCTAAAAATTTATATAAATGAATGTAAATAAAAATTAATCCGTGCAGCATAGACTATCTTTGTAAATATGGATAATAAGAAATAACATAATGGCTGTAAGACAGAAGAGTCTAGACGTCTGAACCTCCTTCCTCTTCGTGGTCTCTTTCAGACCGCAGAAGGCAATTTGCAGTTTCCTCAACAGGTCCCTTGAGAATGAGCTCCCTTTCTTCAACGCACAATGTCGCTCGTTCACTCGTCACCTCAGTCAATACATATTCTACCCTTGCCCATAAAAAGGGCAGTTTTAACTCCCCACCTTCCGATCATTGTAGACTACTAAATAAGACGCAGAAAACAATTTTTCAAATAAAAATAAAATTCAAGGTTAAATATAATAAAGTGATGTGAATTAAAACAAATTTAAAAATAATTTATTTTTTTTTACAATAAAACGATCGATCCTTGCATTGTCTCAGTTTTGTTCTTTCTTGTTTTTTTTTTTGTTTTTTATTATTATTATTTACCAAGCATTAAACACGTCTTTAAAGTCAATTAATTAATTTTTCTGATATTATTTTTATTTTGTTTTTTTTTACCACTTTTTAAACCGCTTAAGAATAAAAACTTCGATGGCATTTTAATGATTGCATTAGATTGAGAAAGAGTAATGTTCAAAATATTTTAAAAGCATCATAGACATTTTTATTTAACTCAAAAATACTTATTTATTAAATGTAAAGTTACGAATGATTAACTCTCCGAAGTTTAAGCCTGCTGAATAATGCAATCCATACTAAATAAAATGTATTAACAATACTGGAATCTGTACACATAGAATCAGCTTTCTCCCTTGTCTTTTTTTTTTTGTGTTTTTTTTCTAATTAAAAATTAATATTTAAGATCTTTTTTCCTTTAAGAACCTTTCCCTCATGTTTTTCATTTGACATCTTAATTTTTCTTAGCATACTATGTTAATATTAGTCCTCTTTTATATTATTCAATAACAATGAAGTATCTTTTATGCTCATATAAATGTTTTAGATACTTCATTTATTTAACATACTAATGCAAGGTTTTTTTTTTATTTCAAGGCCACTTTTACTTAGCTTCTTTACTTCATTTTCTGATTTCGGATAAATACTATTAAACAATTCATTTATATTCCTAGTAATTATAAATAATTCTTATTTAATAAGAATTCTGAATTGTTTCTATTGGATTAGAAGTTTTAAAAATATGCGTAAACAAAATTTCATTCAAAAACCTAATGAACAGTAGCAATCATTTTTTTTTTTTAATGTAATTGAGTTATATTAAATATCTGTACACAAACCAGATCACCTCAAATAAGGCTTACTGTAAACGAATACTGATGAATTTCACTATGTACAGATACAAATGGTAATAATCGAATTTACTGTAGTACTTTACTCGTGAAATACAATACGGCTTAGAGTTAAATTTCGTTTCTGTGTTATGTGACGGAGGATTTACATTAAATTACGTTATATTTAGTTGGTACACTCAAGTGCCTCAGAATACTGACATAATCATTGTCAATAATTAACACACTATAGTGTATAATATCTGTTCTGATGATCATTCTTATGATATTACATTTGAGAATTTTTTCATCTTAATAAAACAAAAAAGGTAATATTAAATAAATTAAAAAAAAAAAAAAAACATTAAACCAATTACAGTTACCGTTGGTGTTGAGAAATTAATTCTGTAATGCATGATAAACTCCGTGGATAACCGGATCTCAAATACAAAATTTACTGTGTTAATAGTTAGTTATAGACGGTACCATTCTGAGCAACTGAGTTGGGTAGAATTGTGTAATTATATTTTAGAGTACGTATGGAAGAAATAAGATTTGAAAAATAAAACATAACAATCGTTTAAAAATGTCATATACTTTGGGGAGAAATTTTTTTTAAATTTCAAGAAAGATGTCGTTAAAATATTTTCTTCCTCTTAAAATTATATTTTTGATTATAATTTCAAACTCTGTAATCACTATTTAAACGCTTTAACTTTTATTAATCACTCTTTCTGAAGGGAAAATTTTACTACAATTTATTTTACCCAAGAGTCTTAATAAAAAAATAAATTAATAAAAATTTAAATATCATATCTCATAATACGTATAAAATGTACGTATTTTTTAAAATATTTTCCCTAGATAAATCAATTTTATCAATAAAAAAATAATTCTCCTCGATTTTTAATTGGTAATATTCACTTTTTATATAGGATGCTAAATCAATTCATTATACAAATACTATCTCCGTCATAAAGAAAATGAAATCTTTTTAATTTCAGAAGAATACAGTAAAAATAATTAAATTCACTACTTTGAAATTTCTATTTCTCGAATAGAAAATACGTAATTAAATGTTCATTTATGAAGTACCGATTTAATTATGCGGGTGAAGTTGTTTTATTTGGCAATACTGTTAAAATGAGTTGAACAATAAAACTTATTAACTTTCTTATTAATCAAATCAAATTAAAAGTGAATTAAGTTTAAGTTGAATTAAGTTTTAATAATTTATATTTGTTTTTAATAACTGTGATTTATTGTGAATATGATCAAGCCATACAAATACTTTTTTTGGATAAAACATTCTCATTTTGCTATGATAGTTTCTAAAGAATAATTCAAAAAATGCAAATTAAATATGTGTTAACACATTTGTGTTAAGTTTAATTTTTTCTTATTCACATATTTTTTATAATTTTAAAATGAACAAAATTATTAAATAGGCAGTGGCATAAAGCTATCTTGTTT
>JAAAKQ030209524.1:0-11673 GCA_010016005.3 Zanna intricata | reverse complement strand
AAAATAAATAAATAAATACGAAAATGATTTTAAATACGTTTTTGTTCGTTCAACATTTTGATTCGCTTTTACAAAAATATATTTCTTTTTTTCCAGTTTAATAATTAATTATTAAATGTGAAATGCTTAATAATATATCATAATATTTATTTTTACTTAAAAGGTAAAAAAATTACTTAATTTCTCGTTTATATAATGAACTCACATTAAAAGGTGGAGCTTTTAATGTGTAAAAGGTGGAGCAGAGGAAATGTTTGTTTTTCACTATTGAATAACTTCTGATGTTTTATTATAGAGAAAAAAGTTGCACATTAAACAATAATATTTTTATTGAAATTTTTGAAATTAACTTACCTTAATTAGGTACCGAAAATAATGACAGTAAGGTGACGTTTTGCTAGTCGGACGCAAATTCGGAACCCCTCCTCAAAAGCTCTGTACGGTTTTCTCAAATATTTCATTTGACACAGCATCAATTTCTTGACGAATGGAACTTGTTAAGTCTTCGATTACGTGCGGCTTGTCTACTTACAACATTAATTTCAGGTAGCCCTACAAAAAATAAGTCGCAAATTGATAAATCGAGAGAGCGCGGGAGCCAAGAATTATTGCCGAATCGTGAAATAACATGTCTAGGAAACATTTGTTGCACCGCATAAATCGATGCTCTCACTGCTGAGCTGCGGTATCATCCTGCTGAAACCGCATTTCTCTCTTGTTCACCCGATGCCTTTCCAGTTCTGGATACAGAAAGTTGTTTACCATGTCGATGTTGCGCGATAATGTCACTGTAATTGTGGTTCCCCCGTTTCAAAAAAGTAAGGACCAACAATCGCTATCTTGGAGACACCGCACCACCCTGTTACTTTAGAGCTATGCACAGGATTTTTGTGTAGGTTATTCGAGTTCTCTGAAGTTCGGATTTAACGGGGAAGGCCGGGTAGTTTTTTCTACATCATAGATCCATTACTTCTCCCATCATGGGAGAGCCCATGGGATGGGTTCGCTTCAACCCATCGGAATACAGCGTACCGATCTGGAACTGCACTTCAACTTCGATATTAAATTTCGATGGAAAAGACGTTGAACTCTAACCACAGAACGATTGCTTCCAAAAAAACCGCTCGACAGCAAACACACGATATTCTGCGCTCCAATGCTTCACAGCGACTGAAACTGCGTAGTCTGAGCGTCCACCATTAGTCGCCGATGGTCAATACCCCCATTCGCCGCTGAGTATAAGCAGTTTAATAAATATGTGTTTCTAAATGAGTTGTTTGGTGGTGAAAGTTCAAGCGGCCATAAGGAGATTGCAAAGAGGCAGAGAGGCCGAGATACTTGGGATGCGGTTTCGAGCCGGGCTTGTACCGGAGTGGAACGGTGATCGCAATGCACCGGATCTAAATTTTGAACAGTTGCCCATCTCCCGCCTTACCGGACTGGCAATGGAAGCGTGGCAGCGAGAATGAAGAACCACAACTAAGGGAAGGTCCTTGTATAGGTGGTACAGAATTTTGGGAGATGGTACGCCACTGGGTTATTTTTAAGGGCAACGTGAGCCCAAGTGCTCACCAACCACATCAATTTGAAACAAAATATCTTTTCAGCTTCCGCCTGGCAGCTGATGAACTGTGCGTCTGCGAGGAGATCCAGTCGAGCGAACATGTGATGTTTGACTGCCCCGCTCTTGGGAGAACCAGAGCTCAGGCCACTCTGGAGCTTAGAGGTCATGGGGAAATTTTGCCGCTCACTAACGATGAGTCGATGTGGTCAGAGCCGCATTGTCGGACCATTTGGGATTTCCTTGATCCGGTTCGTATGTTCAACCGACATCAGTAGTTTACTAAGGGATAAGACTCCTACCGCACTGCTGTAGGAAGAAATAGATTCTGCTGTCACCGCAGTAGTTCACAGTCTCTTCTGAACTCCAATTGCTATAATATGGTGGACAGGCAGTTGCTGGTATACAGAGGCTTAGGCGTGGCAGCAAATTGCTGTTCTTGACGATATAAATTACTATCTATTGACAGGTCATATATTCTTTTATATATGGACGGGGTGCGCCTACCTAATTTAGTTATAATATATGACAAGTGAACGGTGGGACACGAAACAAGTGGAGATGTGTACTACGCTTTTTCTGTTCACGCAGATAAGTTAGCTCCAGAAGCGAATTAGTTTTTGGTCACTTAACTGTTCGAGGCACAGTTGCCCATCGTGACACGAACATACGGTCTTATACTCTAGGGTGACCGAATGGGGTGGTACCGGGAGAAATTCCAACAAACCAAAAATGTGTTTCCTCTGCATCACTCTGTATAAACGATGTGATATAGTTTGAGACTGCTCTCATTCCCCATTTCATAAAAATGGACCCAAATATAGGAGAACTATATCAAATGTTGTCTATGTCAACATCGACTTTCTCTGACAGTTATTAGGTAACTAAATATTATGAAACTAGTAACAGGAAAACAATCCCGGGACAAATAATAAGAAATTATGAAATTTTCAGCGAAATCGGTTCAGTAGTTTTTGAGTTAATAAGATATAAAAAAAAAAGTGAAGATTCTCTTTTAATTATATAAATGCGTTTATATTTCCTTTTTCTCCACGCATTTTATTTTATGTTTATAATGGTCTAGATAAACATAATCTAGTCCACCTAGCCGGTCCAGCGGTAAACTCGTCCTCGCAAGTCACTTTTTTAACAGTTGAAGCCGAAGACTCTTAGAATCTTCAAATTCCAGTAAAGGATACTTTGCTTTTAAACAAATTTGTATGTTAAAATAATATATCTGGGATCTAAATAAATATCTGGGAGTGCTTATTGATAAAAATCTAAAATTCAGTTAACATGTCTTACATGTGAGTACAAAAGCCGAGACTCTGACCAAATCTTTGTGTAGACTAATGTCTTCTCAATGTACCCCAAAAGCCTCCAAGCGAAGATTGATTATGAGCTCAATTACCTCCATAATTTATATGCAGCGCCAATCTGGGGCAAAATAGTGATGACAAAACAGAATTTGAATCCTGTACTAAGTGCACAAAGGAAAACACTTCTACGGATTGTGTCATCATATAGAATGGTTAGTTATGAAGCCCTATTCACTCTTGCGGGAGTTGATCCCATTGATTTATTCATCAGGGAACGTACATTTTGTCACATAGTTGTCAGCAAAATTGACGCAAGAAAACAACTCCGAACAGAGTGGTCAGCCAGATGGCAAACAGGACCAAAAGCTTGCTGGACTAAGCGCCTCGTGTTTGATCTGGAGTGATGGCTTAACAGAACTCATGGAGAGGTCAATTATCACTTGACACAAATTATGACGGGTTATGGTTGTTTTAATGAAAATCTAAATCGCTTTGGAAAAAGAAATACCCCGACTGCATCCATTGTAATGAATTAGACTCCACCGAACACATGTTCTTCACATGCCCTAAGGTGGACCAACTTGAGAAGAATAAACGGCATCCTACATCGTACGCCCGAAAATCTAGTCAGCTTCATGTTGGAATCCCAAGGAAATTGGGCTAGAATTGAATGTGTCGCCAGGGAGATGATCAGAAGTAAGGAGGACGGGGATAGACACCGAGGTTTTTAAATAAATCAATCACTAATATCTGTTACCGAAGAGATTAAGCAAAATAAGCTGTACAGGTGCAGCTTAGACAATGACGCCTCTGGGTGGGTGGACAGCCCCGGTCGAGAGGATAGGCATGCTGAGGTGTGCCTACTCCGATGATCGGCTGGGGACTCCATAATTTCCTCGCCCCAGACTGCTGATAAAAAAAAATTTAAAAAAAGAGGGAGTTAAGACCGTGACCCTGCTGAAGCGGTAGGGCTCTGGATTATTTTTCTGGGCCCAGATGATCCTGTCAGTGAGGTTAGAGACAAGGCGTGGAGTTAAAAAAGAGAAGATCCGAGACCGGGAGCGGGCTGACCTGTCATGCCGGACGTTCAGCTGGTAGGTGGGAAGGCTCGCCTTACAGGCTGGGACGCGCCTCCAGGCTGACCTATACTTAATTAAAGGACCGGCCCGAGGGTGTAGAAAAAAAAAAGATTTATGTACTAGTCAGTGAACAACGGTGTACTTTGTTAAGTGTGATTTAATTAACCACACACGACTAAGGAACGGTCGACCTGAGCCTGTACAAGATTACTCGTCATTTACATGTCATACATATCATCCTCATCTCATTGGTTATTGGTGGGAGGAGGGGGTTGTTTTTATTGAAGGTACACGTCACAAAAAAAATGTGTAATTATTATTTTTTTTATTAAGATACTTTTGAGTTTAATTTAAATTGAATGTTTTTCTTTATTTATAAACCCTACAACACAAAAACTTAGAACATAGAAAGCGATAATATTACAACCTCATGAATTATATGGCAGAATCAGATTACAAAATAATAGCATTAAATAAATATTTGTTTTTTGTCTCTATTTAGAAAATAAAACGTAGTCGATTGTACATACTCGCGTAATTACCTGCAGCAATTAAAATCAGAAAGATTATTAAATACTACTGCCGACCAGACTATTGTATGTGACTTAATAGCAAATAATTTTTTAATAATATTACAATTTACAGCTTTTTTATTGTACGATTCTAAACCGATTTATTATAATGGTTTCGGGTAATTCCCATTCAAGCATGAAAATTTTCATACTGTACGAAAATTCATTAATATCTCCCGCGCACAAGCTTCAGTGGCGAGATCATAAAAAAACTCAGCTATTCTGAAGTTATTATAAAGACGCAGACTCTACATAGACCAGCCGGTATCTATTTTAAAATGGACATATTTGAACTTTCACTGTATTATTGCTAATTTTTGCTTTAATGCCTTCAAAATATTAACCGAAATGATTATTTCGTTACGCGCCAGTTGAGAAAGGTGTGCTTACATTTTTATTAAACAAAATGTAAAAAAATCGCAAAAATATCCATTTTTTTTCTCCTATTTGCCTAGACAACTCGATAGCGGTTCATTTTAGAGAAAATGACGATAAAGAAAATAGTTGTGGTATTGAACTTTACAAAAAATATCATCGGTTGCAAATCGAAAAAAACGATATTTCGATGCAAAAAAAGAATAACTGTCAAAAAAAAAAAGAAGATTTTTGGGAATTTTTTGAAGTACTTATATTATACGTAGAACCTCCAGCTTGTCTCGAAAACATTTTTATATAATAACGCAACACGCCAAATTTCAATAAAATCGGTCGGAGAGTTTTTGCACAAAAATGTTCCAATCCAGTTTTTATAAAATGCGATTTTTCCAAATTGTGTAGAGCCTGAAGTAGACTCAAAATACTTGAAAACTTAATCGCCTATTAAAAAGCACTAAAACATTCAAGTACAATTTGAAAATTTAAATCGGTTATTTAGGAGAGCGTACGAAATTTTTCAAAAGTATTTGCAATTATTTTGCCTTTAATCAAATTGAAAATCTTAACGAATTTTTATTTAAATTAATTTTAAAAAGCAACAATTAAAAAGTACTCAAAAAACCGCTTCTTTTTGTTAAAAAAAAATTTTTGTTTCCTTAATTATATCCGAACATATAACAAGACTGGAGATCACAATTGACCAAAACTGTGCATCTTTTGACATAAATTATAATCGATAAATTAAGAGATCAATTAACAATAATTCGTGTTTGCTAGCGATATTTGAACTTTTTATTTTATAAGACATCAATTTAAAAAAAAAAACTTGATGTGGATATCATACGACTTTCTTGTACGCCTATTAACTTACAAATACAAATTTTTAAAATTTAATAAAATTTTATTTCACTAATAACTTCTGACTTAAATATATTTTTTTTCAATCTAAGGTTAATAATTATTAATAAATCAATATATTTAAATTTAAAAAAAAGGGAGATGAAGTCTGATTTGAACCGATGTGTCTCCCCCTTGTAAGATCCAAATATTTCATTAATTAAAATTTCATTCGGTTATAATTCTGGAACCGATGAAAATAAGTTCCGCTTATGATATATCATTGATAACCTCTCGATGAGGGCTTATTACTGCAGTTAGGAAAAAGTAAAAATCAATTTTTTTTGGATTTTGGGATTTTTTGGACACTTTTTGTTCAGTCGATTGCAATTCAAAGGGGAGGTGCACAGCTAGATGTTACAACACTCCTAAATGCAAAATTTCAGCATTCTGCGGCTAATCGTTTTTTTTTTATTTATGCGAGATGCGTACGTACGTAAAGATGTCACGCCGAAACTAATCAAAATTGATTCAGGGATTTTCAAAATGAAATTTCCGATGAAATCTGAAATTTTTCGAGATCACAAATCTTCCTTTACTTCTTACAAGAAAGTAAAATATAATAATTTTGTTAAAATTGAGATTACGTATGAAGAGTTTCCTAGACTCTCCTATTTAACTGATTTAAATTTTTCAAAAAGCATTTGAAAGTTTGAGTAGTGTTTAGTAGAGACTTGTCAGACTCTCTACTATTTCGAAAAATCGCATTTTTCGATTTTTTTTTTTTAAATCTGGTCTATAAAATTAGTGTGCAAAAACTGTCGGACCTATTTTGTTGAAATTCGGCATAAAAAAGTTCTTTTTTGATATGAGTAACAGTAATTATTTTTATCGCCGTTTGTTTCTTATTACAAACCTTTGATATTATTATAATCTGTTACTGTACAATTAGTAACTTTTATTTCTGATATTTATGATTTTGTTTTAGTTATTAAATTATTATTTACGTAATTTTTTCAAAATTAATTGTTTTTGTTCTTTCTCTATTGTAAACCTTTTAATTTTTAAATACCGTAATCGATTTTTAAAATTTTAAACGGGTACTACATTATTCCATTAATTGTAATTAACTTACTTATAAGTTAATTCTCTGAAAAGTTATAATTTGTTTCTTATATATTTTTTTAAAATTTTATTAAGAAAAAAATAGAATAAAAATTAAAAATAAATTTAACGAATTAAAAAACATTTGGTTTTTTTAAATTTATTTTGTTCAATAAATACAAATGTACATACCGACATGAGAAGGAATTAAAACATTGACGCGATGTTCGACGCGACGACTGATATAATAATACCGTATGAAAAAGATCTACAACGATGTTCACGTTCAAGCACGACGAAGACTGTCGCGTTTACACGAAAATCTGACGGAACGCTTGTGGCATGTTTAAGAACGACCGCGCAGGCGCTAAATCCCTTCCATTCTCGATGTGTTTATTGTAAAATCTTTTTCTCTCCCGGTAGTCGTGAAGAAGAGAAATAGAGATAGAATTTATCGTACTCGTCGTTACATATACAGCAAAAAAAAACCTTCTGAAGGTTGATGAACAATAAAACACCTTTTTTCTGCTCGTATTCCGACTTAAATTCGACAACCGCACTTTCTTATATTATTACTAAGTACCGATATGTAAATAGAATAGCTATAAATCCATCATAAAATAGTACAAAAAACAAAAACGCTGACAACAGTCGCTGAAATTATCGAGCATTTACAACGAAATTTAAATATTTTTTTCTTTAATAAAATTCAAAATTTTTACTTCTCTTTAAATTTTACTACTTTATTTACTTGTTACAAAAAAAAAAAGAAAAAAAAATTTTTTTTCAGGACAGTCAGGACAAAAACCAGTAACAATAGTTCGGTATATTAAATTTGGTTAAACATAGAAAACTTCAGTACATGTTCTATCGGTAAAAATAATGAAAGAAGTACAATATAAACGTCGGTCCCAAAACTCTTTGTTTTCGAGTTACGGCTAGGGAAAGATTTCGCCCGGCTTTCAGCTATTCTCATAAAAAGAAGCTCTGCCATTGGTTTTTTTTGGATCCAAATTAACGAATACAGTTGGCGGTTTCTATAATTTGACCTGAGAAATGGGATAAAACAGAACTGTAACTCCATAATGTACCATAGTAGGTCAAAATTTTGCATATCCGGTTTTCCCTGAATCTTGACCAATTGACCCTGAGGACTATATGTTGGAGTGTAAATAGACTTATATCTCCAGAACTACTTGACCGATTTTCACCAAACATGGCAATAATATTTCCATAGTAGGTATTAAATTTTCAATTCAAATGGTCCGGAGATGCGGAATATAGGAAGGAAAAACGAAACCGTCTTTAGATTGTACATAATTAAAGTTACTTTTTTTTAAAATATAATTCTGTGAATATTAATAAACAACTTTGTAAAAAGATTTTTTGCTGTGGGTCATTTTCGTTGCAATTTTTTATATTAAAAATTTGATCCCCATCAAAGCGGGGGTCTTAACAGAGCCACGCGTCCCTCTTACACACTCCACATCCCACTAAGCGGCCGGACTGCTGTAGTCCTCCGCTATGTTGTGACGTCACAGTTAAGCGATAGAATTAAATAAATGAATAATATTTAAAGCGTAAAAATTTATTTAAAGCGGCTGCTAGTACCGCCACACTCGCGTGAATGAAACATGACATGCGCGCAAGCTACAGTTAGAATAATTGAATTAAATAAACGAAATATATTATCGTACCCTACTAAAGGGCATTTGTATGTGTGTGTGTGTGTGTGTGTTTGTGTTTCCAACCCCCTTAACCAGCATCGGAATGTACCAATCACCAGCGGAAAATCCCGATTCGTTAGTATCAATTTCTAATTTAACTTTCGTTATATAAATTTTCTACACCTAATAATTCCATTCCCAAACACCGCTCGCCAGGGCAACCGCACCGGAGGACGTGCTTCTGCATCTAGTATTAAAGTAAAATAATAAATATTTTAAATTAAGTTGTGTGTGTAAGCCGTGCATCAGAAGAAAGCTGCGAGATGGCAAAGTCGAATAATTGTATTTTCAGCTTTTTTTAATTATGTTTATGTACTTTTTAAAGTAAATCACCTAATTTAATCTCATAATTTTGAAAAATGTAATTTCTGGGGTCTAAAAATACATCCATATGCGATAAATCTTTAGGTAATATACTTATGTCTCTTAGTCTACTACGGGATCAGTAAATAAAATAGTAATCGCAAATTTAACTACTACATAATAATGAGAGCTACTTAAGAATTAACTTGCATTTATTTCAGGATTAACAGGAATATTTGACTAGTTTTTAAAACTACTCCCATTAATCTGTTTTTTTTTTGTCTTGTTTTTTTACTGCAGTATTTATAAACAATTACTACTTGAAAATGAAGTCGGATTTATAAATATCGTTTTTAAAATCTATTTTTTTGGATTTTTCTGTTTTTTTTTTTTTTTTAATTAAAATTAATCACGGTTTAAAACATTACAGAAAATTCACCTCTTCATTACATTATTCTCTTCAAGAACTTACATCGATCAATAAAATTTATATCGTTTAACTTGTCTAATATTCCGTTATTCAGTCTTGCCGTATTAAGTATGTTAAGTCATTTGTCAATATATATTTATTATTAATTGAACATGTTCTATTACATCTAATGTTTCCAAGAATTATTATTTTCAAGTTTCTTATTTACTAAAGAATAGGTTAAATGAAAGAAATGAAGAAATTTATTCTATTTTAAAAGTATATATGTATATTGAACAAGACCGATGTAACGGACCTCAGTAATGGATTTTTACCGGTTATGAAGAAACTAGTAGAAAACATAATAATGGGAGAAATTCAGAAAGGACTAAAAGAAACCCTTTTAGTGATGGTAACAGGTCCGTTTAATTTTTAGGATAGTTTTATTTGTGAACAGCAAAGATATTTGCAAGTAAAAGATCTTTATACTTGCCTTATCTATTGTACTATTGTTGGTAATACAAGACTAGGGGTTAAAAGTGTTAAGATTACCGTTCATGCTAATATCTTTTGTCAATGCCATTGAATTCTGGTTTTCAATATCTAATTACCAACCAATAAATCCTGATGATTGCTTCAAATTCTGTATTCACTGTCTATTGTTATTATTATTATTATTGCGAGTTACATAACTCCTCACCCTTTTTACCTACATTCCTCCGCCCCCGGATCTCCATCGGATCCTGGTAAAAAGACCCTCCCCCCTGGCACGTAAAAAATTTTTGACCCCAAAATTTGAGCACATACATTTTTCCGGAACCCTCACCCACCGATTAAGAAAATCAATATGAGAAGACGCAACACTTTTCCGTAAGGCGACACCGGCGATCCAAGTACCTTAGGTGTTGCGAAACCGTCAAATAAGGGGCCCCCACCCGGCAAGGACAAGAAATCTGATGAAATACAGATTAGGGTCAAAAAAGAGAAGATCTTATAAAACACCTAGACGAAATATTAAAAAATGTCGAGGTAGCAAACCACCAAAAAAACAGAAAAACAACAATATTCCAATCAAGGAGATGGACTCAGATGTTCTGGAAAAGGAAATTAAACAAGTTATCCAGAGAGAAATTGGACTGGATACTCCTATTCGCGTCACGAAGATTAGACCGGCATACGGCGAGATCAAACGGGAGTCAGTATACACATACCCGCTCGCGTAGCAACAAATTTGGCTAACAAAGACTGTGTGATTATAGGGTGGCACTCTGTAAATTAGAGGAATCAAGAGATGAAATTCGATGCTATAGGTGCTGGAGACAGGGCCATACGCCGGTATTGTGTTCAGGACCAGAACGTAACCGTATGTGTTTCCGATGCGGAAACCTGGACCATAAAATAGGAGATTGTCGGAATATGTCAAAGCACCTGGATTGCGAAAAGACAGGTCACCGTACGGGAAGCCGTGCCTGTTACTTGAAAGAACACCTGAGCCGAGGCCGGGAAGATAAACGCTGAACATAAAGTTCTCCAACTAAATGTAGACAGAAGACGGGCCAAACATTACCTGGTTTTCATGGCATCCATCCACCACCGCTGTATATTCGGCCGCTGTAAGGCATAGGACCGAATGTCCGTGTCTCAAACAGCTTCTGTACCTAAATCAATTAAGCGACCAAAACTAATTGCTTCTAGAGCTAACCTAATCAGCGAGAAAGGACAAGCGTTGAGCACAACACCACCCGCTTTCGTTTCCCAGCGTCCAATTGTCATATATAAACTAAATTGGGTAGCCCGTCCTTACAGAAATACATGATCTTTATCAATGTAATAGAAATTGGTCATTGTAGATAAAAGAACAGCAACTCGCTGCCACGCCTAGGTCGATGCATGCCAGAAGTACATGTCCACCATATTTACAGCGCTTAGAGCCATAATGGCTAATGGACAGCCAGTTGCCAATATCAGCCTTCAACAGCAGTGCAGCTAGAATCTTGCCTTAATACGCTACTGATGCCTGTTCAGCATCGCAAGGGCATCAAGGAGGCACCACATGGTTCGGCAATCGCTCTCACCACATCTACTCACAACTTATGAGTGGACAATTTTCCCCTTCACCACTAACCTCCAGGGTGACCCAGGCACTAGCCCACCCAAGAGCGTAGCAGTCAAACATCATATGTTTATAAGGACCTCCCCGTAGACACATAGCTCATCAGTTGCCAAGCGGAACCTGAACAAATATTGGTTCAAATTTACGTGGTTAGCGTGGGCTTGGGCTTCCGCAGCCCTTAGAAATGAACCAGAGGCATCCCAGCCTTCCAAGTCCTATTGGTTTGCTGGCATTTCCCCGCCACCACCCCATTCAGTCGCCCTAGAGCATAAGA
>JAAAKQ030209446.1:11287-29122 GCA_010016005.3 Zanna intricata | reverse complement strand
AACATTATGAGTGATGGAATGGTACGGAAATGGGTTAGAGCTTTCAAGGATGGCCGAACAAACGTTCATGACGAGGAGCATAGCGGGTGACCTTCAGTGTGATCACTGACGATTTGGTGCAAAAAGTCGATGAAAAAATTAAAAAAAACAGAGACTTCACGATTTATCCATTATAATTGGAGTTCCCTCAAGTTTCAAGAAGTGTTCTTTACGAAATTGTTAGTGAACGGTTGATGTACCGAAAATTGCCTAAAACGGCCGTGTTACAGTGGCTGTTATATCAGGTGGCAAACTTTTATGACGATGGAATACAATAGCTTGTGGTTCGGTATGATAAGTGCCTTAATATTGAAGGTAACTATGTAGAAAAGTAGATTAAGATAATGGCTTTCCTATAAAAATAAAATAATTATGAAAAGTTTCTTTGTTTTTTTTTTAAATTTCAAAACGGTGCTTACTTTAAAAACACACCTCGTAGTTTTGTCAATTTTTTTTCCAACGTTTATCTTATTGATTCGAATAGGTCTCTTGGACCACAAGATCAATTAATTCATTTTGGAAAGTTTTTTGTTCTTACACATTTCTATCATAATTTTTCTTTGTTTCTCTTTCCTATCTTCATTTAAAGTTCTTTCGGTCCGATATGTTGTTTTCCCTTTGAAAACCTGCTTCATTGTACTTTGTTCCTTTTTTTTCTTTTGTTCCTTTTAATTTGTTCCTTTTAATTTGTTGGCTTTTTTTCTTATAAAGGTCTGTGAATACTTTTTGCAAGTTGGCTTTTTTTTTTTGTAGATGCCCGTAGAATGCAATTCTTCGTTTTCTGATAGTGTCTGTAATAAACGTTTCAATATGTGTATACAAGTCTTTTTTAATGACGTTTTCAATACTGTCGATTTTTGGGATCCCTTATTATTTCTCTTTTTTCCAATTCCAGTTTACTTAGATCACCACATTTGCCAAGGGTTAAAGATTTTGCTGCGTAAAAGGCTTCAGGTCGAATTACTGTCATAGAGTGTCCTAATTTTGTATTGAAAGTAGATTTTCATGCGCGTTTGTGGATGTATTAAAATTAATTAAAAATTGAACAGTTACTTTTTTTCTTTTTTGTCTCGCAGAGATCTCTTTTTTACATACTTTAGAAATAGTAAACATACATACAAACATTGACATACTTGGAGATATGTGTCTTCTGAACGGTTTTTTTGCTAATACAACAAATTAACTTAAAAAAAAAAAAAAACAGTCAAATTAAAAGTAGGGACATTGTTTTGTCCCTATCGGTCATTTGAATAAATGAATGAATCTGTTGCCATTTTTAATCTATAGGTAGATAATGAAACTGTTGTTTTAGTTCCTTATTTAATTATATTTTTTAAACTTTAATTATAAATTTTGTATAATTATAATTAAATATTTTTCCTAAGCTGGTTCAAAATTTATTTGTTTATGAATTTTATTTTTTAATTTATTATTTATATATTTTTTAGATTGTTAGAGATTTAAATAAGTCACCTTTGATTCCTAAAATTATGCTTTTTTTCTAGATTAGAAATGTTTAATTTCTAGGTGTTTATTTCTCTGAAATAAACGTTAACATAATTAAGTTTTTGTTTATTGTTATTTTGTTCGTTGTAAGTGTCCTTAATAGCATTTATTAAATTTCTGTTTGTCATTCATATACAATATTTTTTACAACTTTCCTTTCCGCATTGTATTTTTATAGACTTATTATAAATATTATAATTAGTGTTTTTATTAATTTTATCTTTGTTAATTTAAAAAAATGTATTTATTCTACTACTAGGACATAAATAATAATTATGTATCAAATAGATGCACGCGCTGGCGTGGGCGTGCGGCCTTACATCCTTATCTACAATTTATATACTGCTTAAACCAAAACTACGGCAAGATTTGTGAGATCACGAATTAAAAATTTTCTTTAATATATTACACCGTCAAAAATTATTATTATTATTTTATATTATTACCCAAAAAGAAGTCGATGTTGATTCGTTGTTCGTGTATGGAACACGTATGAAAAGCCATATAGATCCACTTGTTTTAAAAATCTTAATGATAAAATTATATCGCTTATTCGGTCTCTAGCATGTTATCTAGAGTTTTATCCGTTCTTATCAGGATAATACTAGTATTATTTATTTTAATATTTTAGCTGTGTAGGACTTAAATAAAAGATTTTTAATAATGAGAGACGAGAGATTGTTTTTACAGAGTATTTTTCATGGGGGGAATGAGTATCTCTAGCTTGAATGTTGATCAATTAAAATCTAAAATTCACTCGCTTTTCTTTATCCTTCTTTTACATTTTCTTTTTCTTTTAGTTTCAATTGATACTTTCGAAGTTTTAAGTGATACTTTTCAGTAAAGTAATATGTTGAGAAATATTAAAAAAATAAAAAATACCTTCCGTAGTGTTAATGGTTCATTAAGTACATAACAATTTTATATAGGTCATTCTTTCATTCTTCCCTTAATTACTAGCCCTCAAAAAGGAAAAGAAAATGGATGACTTAAGTATATACTTATTTTTTAAATTTTTATTTATTGATTATTAATATGATTAGTTAATAATATGTATGTGAGTAATATACGTACAAATTATTACTGAAATATTTTCGGAATAATATTGTATATTATTAATTCTAATTATTATAGAGAATCTATCCTTTTGCTTAACGAATTATTTAAATGTAAAATTAATTTTTTTCAACGATGACTTATTTTCAAACATAATTTTTCGATTAAGCACGACTTGATTGTGAATTAGTTTATTGTCAGTTAGCTTTTTCACGCATGCCCTATACTTTGTGCGTTCGTTTAACATTACAGTGATTATCAGTCGATGATGACGTACTGATGGGCTTTGTCAGTAGGTTTTTCAGATTTGTGGGATTTAAAATTAGGTCACGCGGTGAATGAAGTTCCAATTTTTTTTTTTGTATTTTAATGAATTATTTAAATCTAAAATTTATATATTCATCAGATAATTCCATTTTTAAATAGAAAGTTTTTACTTTATATTCCTATGTTTTTTTTTTTTTTTTTTTAATTTTTTATTAATAAATTTAAGTAAATAATATTACTATATTATTTGGTGGTTCTAAACTCTGTATAATCAGCTCTTCGTTCATCTCATAACTGAAACGTATCGAGTAAAATATATGTGATATAATATTGAATAATATTCTTAACCGCAAGATATTTCATAAAAAAGACTATATCAGATTCGAATATGACTGTATCTAAGCGAAATTCTGCTAGTTATTATCATGATGTCTTTTTGATCTTACATTAAATTCTTTTTCAAGTTTTATATATTTCGAATCAAGCTATATTTTACGATAAAGCTTTTAGTGTATTGAGGACAGCTACCAGTTCATTCGCTTGATTTTTTTTTTAATTTAAAAAGTTTTATAAATGTATTTTTCTTTCTTCTGCTGAGTTAGTGTATATAACGTATTATTACATTACGAAAGATTTATATTATTATCTTGTTTTACATTTACCTGTTCCAGTCCTTTTTGTACATTCATATAAAATAACTTAGGTCAGAGTTGTTTTTTCTGAGATTAATGATGTTCACTATAAAACCAATCCCTGTGGTGAATAGAATGATTGTGTCACTTATGATAGCACAGTGTCTAAATGTTATTTAAACCTCCTCCCTCCAAAAAAAACTTATTTCGAACTTAGAGAAACATAATAAGTAAGAAAAAACAGTAAAAACTCACAGTAACGTACCGTTGCTATCGACAGCAAGCCCTAGCCCACCAGGCTGGTCTAGTGGTTAACGCGACATCGCAAATCAGCTGATTTCGAAGTCGAAAGTTCTAAGGAAAGTTCAAATCCTAGTAAAGGTAGTTATTTTTATACTGGATTTGATAAAGATCTGAATACTGGATCGTGGATACCGGTGTTCTTTGGTGATTGGGTTTCAATTAACCACATGGTAGTTCCGGAGGTTAAACAGATAAAGAGAGAAATAAACACGGAAAACCGAACAAGAATTAAAAAAAAAATAACAAGATAACAGTAACGAAACAAGAAAACAGTAATAACAAACAGGAATAATGTACAAAAAAAAAGTTGTACCGAGCTGGCAATAAAACCTCCGACTTCTGCTATGTCTGACTTTCAAACTTTATATAATTCTATGGAATAGTTCTTGGATGTATTTAAGGGTACATTATAAATTGTATTCTTTCATTTGATATTGTTTAAAAATGGCCACTTGTGTAACTGTTGTCTTAGGTTTTCCATAGCTCGATCGATTGTGTATTGCTTAACGACAGTGTGGCATAAATATTAACTGACATAGAGAATTATCGGTTTTTAGGTTAAGATTTAATCGAAATAGATTAGTTATTTAAATTATTAAAATCTGTTTGAATATTTCGGGAACCATTTTTGTTTTATATTTCTCTGCACTCCGTTGATCGTTTTTTTATTTTATTTATAATTGTTTGAAAACCTTTGGAAAAATTTACTAATTTATTTTAGCTAACTATTAAATTAATTACAGATCTTCAACAAAGAAAATAAAATTGCCATTTATTTAAAAAATTAAAAACCGTTTATTTTAAAAATAAAATTAAATCTACCATACAATTAATTAGTTTTATATTAATTACTTATGTATATTTAACGAGTTTTTTTTCATTTATAGCTATTTTTAAGGTTTACTTTCCCGATAATTGTAGAATATAATTGAGGCGGAAAAATCGCTTATCGCGTAAAAAATGATTCACAAAATCTCTCTCTCTCTCTCTCTCTCTCTCTCTCTCTATATATATATATATATATATATATATATATATATACACATATACAAGGGAACTGATTTTAGAGCTTGAAATAAGGAAACGCTACATACAAACATGTTTGAAAACGCTTTGTTATCTAGTTAACAGCTAGCGAAAAATTTTGCCGAGATTTCAATTCCTCCGGTGAAATTTCATACTGACATTTTTAAGGCGTTATGTAAGGTGTAAACTTGATGGTTTCTTATGTTTTTTATTTCAAAAAATCGATTAAAACTGGATTAGAACTCTCTCCCGTGGTTTTCATGATACTTAACGTAAAAAAACAATTTCAGTGACAAAAAACACGGTTTTTTTTAGATTTGAAATAGAATGACTTTGTTAAATGAGACTAATAAATGCGTAAATTTTATTATAAAAACTTGTAGAAAATTAATGTAATAAAGTCAGTGAAATAAGAAAATCAACTTTTATTATTATTAAAAATAAAATAGAAAAATGTTATCTGTAAAAATAAAAAAAATCCCATTCGGCACGCTGGAAGGTGGAGATAGATTTTACTAAGTAGGGGATAAAAAAAGATTTACAGCTTAAAGTTAAGAAAAACTTCAAATTTACTCAGTACGACAATGGTTGTATGTGAAAAAAGTTTCATACAGTTAGCATGCGACAAGCCCCATCTTCTTACAATTCCAGCAATAATTTTGTCATCTCTTGCCGTAAGGGTTGGTCGTATAAAAAATTCTTTCAGATAAAAGTTTTAGGTAATAATTAGAGGACTAATGACCACTTTAAACCGATTCAATAGTTTTCCTATTAAAGGAGGTATCATTTCTTTTTTTATCAAAAATAAATCATTTTTTTTTGCTTTCGAAACCCCATTTTTTTCACCTCCTGGACCAACAGTTGCTGATATCAAAAAACTGTTCTTAGTTAAGTTTTAGGCCCTTATTCAAAGAATAGTAGGAACTTTAAATGAATTTGATATTTTCTTAATATGAAAGTTATGGAGATATTTTCTGTTATCGAAAAAGCCCCCCATTTCCACCCATGGTCCGATTTTTCTCATTAATGAACTTGACCAAGATTTTTGGTCGTTATATTTTAAATATCAATTTGAAAGTGATTGGCGCAAAATTACAGCGGTTATCTTATCCACAAGAAAAAGAAGTATATATATTTAAACTTTTGAACTGACGATGATTTTGGAGTCTTGGGGATATGAAACGCGAGGATATGTAAATTTTCCGCAAGTCGAATAATGGTACACATTACAATAGGCAGCTTTCTAAATAAAATCTACTTAATAGATGTTTTTAGTACAATAAATTTAGAACTTTGACAAATTAAAATGCTTTTAATTAATTTTAAAAAAATACATCCTTTGATTTATTGTGTATTAATTAATTTACAATAAATGTTCGAAAATTCCACCATTGTCATCGATGCATCGGTTTCCTTAGATTTTCTTTCGCCAGCCTAATGATATGTTCGCGTTCCTTAATGAGGGAAGCAATATTGAGATTGCGAGCGAGCAGTTCAAAATATGTGTCTACTTTTTGTATGTACACCTCGTATCTTATTTCTTTTTTTTTACTGAAAACCATGAAAGGTCAAGATCTGGTAAAAAAATCTCTTTCAAAGATATATTTGTGCGAGTATGTTTGTAGCCATATAATTCGCTAATATCCGAGAAATAGGTTGCATTTTGGTAGAAATAAAGTAATATTAATAGAATTTATCATTCAAAATAAAATTAATTTTTTTTTCGACTTTATAGAAATATCCGTTAAAGGTGTGGAATGGTATTGTTTGTAAGGGATTTCATATCTCTGTAATTCTTATGATAGTTTACTCTCCTTTTTTATTTTATTTTTAATACTTGCAACATAAAAATTGTAATAAAAAATTTATTAAAATAAATTTAGATTAAATGTGATAATTTTAGGGTAAGATTTGTTTCCAATAAAATTTTAATTCAGTAATTATTTTTGAATGAGTGAGCTTATTTTACAAAGCAGGGAAAGTTATTAAGTCGGGATTTTATGTTTGTAAAATCGTGTACTATTCTCTGTAAATTTATTTCATAAATTATTCATGTTTGTTTTGTAGTACTATATCAGTTTTCATATATTACTTCTGTTCGTAATAATAATTATTATTACTACTACTTTATATATATATATGAAGGTATTAGTTGATATTGTAATAGGTAGAGGTCAAATTGATTGTTTGTCCTGGCGGCCGCAGGTCTCAACCCGCGGGGGTGTTGTGTTATGCTTGCAATAGCGTGCTGGGGTGGTGTTAGAAGGTTTCCTTCAGGCTACACAGCTGTGTAGGCTACAATGTCTCACTGCCTCTCGCTACCCAACTATTCTTCCCCCACTCGTGAATGTTACCTCCTCTAACTCTGCTAACCGATAACCGAGTTCTATTTCGTTCGCAGTTTAAATCCCTTATTAGGGAATTTAGTTCTTTTTAACTCGTTATATATTTTTTTTTTTTTTTTTTTTTTGTGTTAATATAAGTGCGGTTTTATTTGTTTTGGTTATTTAGGTCATATGTTGTCGGTTTTTTTATTTATTATTAAACTTTTTTTCTTTTTTTTTTCTTTTAATTAAGAATTTCTTTAATTCAAATATTATTATTATGACTGAAAACCATTTATTTATATTGTAAGGTCATATATTATGTGTCATCTATATACTGTCCTGCTGTGTTAATGCAATCGGTAAATTGCATTACGTCCCACGTAAGGAGGGACATTGATTTATTGTTTTAAATTATCTGCCCCAGTTTTTTTCTTATGGTTGTGACGAATGTAAATCATTTAAGATACAAATAAAACCAATCAAGAGACGTTTTCTCTGTGAGTGATGATGTTCACCATATATATATATATATCTGTTCTCGTAGTGAACAAAGTGAAGGTGTAACTTTTAAGGATAAATATCAACTGCATTTTTGTTGGATTAATATGTGGATATGTTTCTGTTTTTCGGTTCAATGAAGAAGTCGACAAGAAATCATTTCACTCCTCATTTTTAAAAAAAATTAATCCTAGAATCAAATGCTTGTTATTCTTGAGAATGATTATCTCTATTTCAGGAGTGATTTGTGATCTAGGTTAGGTCGTTTAAAACCATTACGTAATAGTACTTCATGTATATTGTCTATATTCGCGAGTAATCAGAATTAAAGGAATAATGTGTGGAGTAATGTTTGTCGGTGAGAAACCGCTGTTTATAAAAAGCTGGGATTTCCTAATGATGGAAAAGATATATCTTACTAATTGAATCGTATAATATTAATAAGTATAAACGTAAAAAGATAGTCCTATCGCATTATATCTTAAAGTTATGGGCACTGATATCATATGCAGAAGTCGGACGTATAAAATTAATTCATAATTTTTTTTTTTATGATTAAAATTAAATTCGAAGAAGGTTTATGATAATTTTTTTTTAAATTATTAATTTTTAATATTTCACCGAAGTATTTACATTTTTATAAGAAGTTGCACGTTATGAAAGATGATTGCGTATTATCTACATATGAAATTCAGAGGAAAGGATCTTAAATTTAATTTTGAGGAATTGAAATCAGTGTATGAATCTGAAGTTGCAGATGTAAAACTAAGAAGACAAGGAAAGAAGAATAATAATTAATAAGTGGTAGGTATTTATTTGAAAGACATACTGATGGAGAAATTTTATGGGGTGAGGTTTTTAGAAGAGGATAAAAAAATTGGTGATTGACTCAGATGCTATATTATGTTAAGAATTTGATAAAAATTTAAAAGATATTTTAAATGTTATTATTTAACGTTAACCCCCTTCATTTAGTTTTAATTAAAAAGGGGGCTGTAAATAGAATAATTCCTAATCCATAAATTGATGAGATTAAAAAAGAGTAGTTTTTTGCACCGTTGCTTTTTACCTACGTTACACAAATGATGTAATAATGCAATTTGAAAACGTTGAGTAAAGAGAAATAAGGAAATATAAGAAGTTTTCTAAAAAAAAAATCTTTAAGTTTAGTGGCTTACATTAATGAAAAATAAAGTTACTAATATTCACATTCGTTGATGAAGTTCTGTTTTCAGAAACCAAAATATGATTTTGATAAAATACTGAACAGTATTAATTAATTTAAAGAATTTCAGTTCGAAAATAAATAAGAATAGAACAGATTGTAATGAAATGTAACCGCAAGGATGTTAATGAGCAATTATATTTTAAGATAGGAGTATAAAAAAAAAATGATTAATTAAATAATTAAATTCTCTTACCAATAATTTTACATATTTAGTATTAGCGCTTTCGGAATATAATTATTTCATCATCAGGAACTCAAAACTAAAACTTGTAAAATTTAAAAAAAAAAAAAACTTGTGTAAAATGTTGTTTAATATTATAACGGTGGTCGACATATTTGTATATTGTTTGAAAAATCGAGTATTTCAATACATTTTTTTTGGGGTTATTATTATGGTTGTTTTTTATAATATGTTTTAAAAAATTTGATTTTTCTGTTTGACTATTTTCATACAATTCATATGCTCTTGTATTCTAATACAGAATGAATGATTGGTCTTGCCAATGTATTTTAATTCGCAATCTGCGCATTTTAAGCTGTGTACGCCTTGTCCATTCAAATTGATTTTAATACCGTTTTTATTTTTTTTTTTATTTTAGATAAATAGAAATAATGATATATGTTGTTAATAATAATAAACACATAAATTGTTTATGTGTTTTATTATTGGTTCCATACGCAGTTTTTATACCAAATAATTTAGTTTTAGTTTTGAGTTTCTGATGATGGAATAGTTTCATTTCGAAAGCGCCAGAACTAAATATATAAAATTGTTGGTAAGTGGATTTAATCATTATATAATCGTATCAACGGTCCATGCTTAATAAAATTATACAAAAGAAATTTCAGAATTTTTTTATTAAGGTAATAAAATTACAATAAGAATGGACATCGAGAACAGACTGGTACAGAAATAAAAGATGTCGTGAAGAAACGAAATCTTCTTGTAACACGCATAAAGTAAAAAATTAGAAATTCTGAAACATATATTTGTATGGAATTTAGCGATATATGGTGGCGAAATGATGACGTTAAGAAATCCAATAAAATGAAGAATGGAGGTTTTTAAAAATGTGACGTTACAGGACACTCCTGTTAAGTGATAGATTCGAGAAAAAAAATTTTATACGTATAAAAAATTTTTATACGGATTTGAATACTAGATCGTGGATACCGGTGTTCTTTTGGTGGTTGGGTTTCAATTAACCGCACTTCTCAGGAATGGTCGACCTGAGATTGTACAAGGCTACACTTCATCCAAATCCAGACACATCATCCTCATTCATCCTCTGAAGTAATTCCTTACGATGGTTCCGGAGGCTAAACAGATAAAAGATAAGTAATAGATTCAAAATTGAGAGTTATTAAAACGAATTGTGGAATACCCACAACTGAATATTCAGTTATTCATGGACAAAAGACATTAACATGACCGCTAATCTTAACACTTTTAACCAAATCTTGTATTAACAACAATAGTACACTAGATAAGACAAGAATAAAGTTCTTTTACTGCAAATACCTTTGCTGTTCACAAATAAAACTGTCCTAACAATTGATGAATGAAATTTAGTACATTATTTATTTCATTTATAGTCTACAAGACTATAAATGACAGTAGTACTTAGTCTACCAGTATTGAAGGTTTTTCCAAACAACTTATATTTTATTTCAATATTTTCCAAATGAAATTCCAACTGAATTTCGATATTTTTTTTGTAGTTTTTTAATTAGTTAAATAAAATCGCACTATTTTTTTTATGTAAGAAAAAAAAATTAAAAGTGGAAAAATTTTTATTTTCTACTTTTCCGTTTAGATAGTGCTATAGCTCTAGAAGGAAAAGTATCTGTTCAATTTGGGCATATACGGTTTTTCACCGGATCTCTACGTTTTGACACCCAAGTAACTCAAAAACCTGGATAGAAATTTTCCGGATGTTAATGTTCATATGTAAGTGTGTTCGATGTCAGCCTCTAAATCACCTTATATCTACAGAACTACGGGACCGATTTTAACCCAACTTAATTAGATTAATTTTATATTTGGGACATTGATCAACTTTTCAAATTAACCCAACTTAATTAGATTAATTTTATATTTGGGACATTGATCAAATTTTCAACTTAAAAGGTCAATGAGTTGAGACTATAGAGCAAGATCACCCTCACCATCTCAATATTTCGCTCTAATTAAGATCATATTTTTCTTAGGCACATTTGTTAAATAATTAAAAATATTTAAATAAAATAATTTTTTTTTTTTTAATTTTTTTTTTAATATCGCACCCCAACTCAAAAAAATACTCTAAACTACTGCTGTGTTGTGACTTTATAGGTGAGCGGTAGAATTATATAAATAAGTAATATTTTAAAGTGTAAAAAAGTAATTCAGTCTGGCTGGTTCTCGAACTAGATCGCCCGGTTGACTCGATACCTGATGCGTTAAGGCTCGAGGATACACCACCAATATGCCGACCGTACGAGCGAAATTTATTGTATGCAAATTGTAAAATTACATTAGTTAGTGCTGATCGTCGCCGCTAGTATCGTCCCACCCTCACGAATTAAATACTGTGTGCGCACGTTTAGTTAAAATTATTGAATTAAATAAACGAAAAAATATTACATTTAAATAAAATGATAAATATTTTTAATTAAGTTTTGTGTTTATGTGTGTAAGCCTTGCATCAGAAATAACCCTCAGTTCTAGGTCTTTCCCGGAAGGCTTTAGCCACGTAACCGGAAAGTTCTACTACTGTATTGTCAGCTTTTTTTTTTTTTTATTTCGATTTCGTAACCCTAGATCTAGCGATCGTTAATTTAGTTTTTAAAAAATTAAATTAAATTGTATAAATTTAGTTGTGGACTAGTTTTGTTGCTGACTTCAAGAACTTTATATTTAAAGATAAAAAGAATTTCATAATAACTTTTACTTAGTTTATAAGTTTAATTTTTTTGAAAATCATCTGTTTACTATTAATTCTAATATTCTCTTCATGATATTGATCAAATTCAATTAAACATGTAAGTACATACGCGCGCGCGCGCACACACACACATATGTATACATACATTACATACATACATATATATATATATAAACATTTTTGCGAAATTGGAGGAAGTTTATGGATGATAAAAATTCGTTGGAAAAGTTTGTGTAAAGAACTGTAATTACTTCAATGTTTAATATAACACCAACAAATATGTAAAGTTGTAGAACGGTTGTAGATAGACGTTTTACGTATGCACGGAGGGCCAACATGTATATTTTATTTATAGTAGCTGATGTGATGTAGTTGTTTAAATGAATAAGTACTATTACTTGGTTAAACAATTATTTATTGTCATAAATTGTAGTATATGCGCTAATGACATTGAAGGTATAATAGTATAACATAGTATAATCTTGAGTTGTATAATTTTCTTGTATTGTAATTAAACTTATAAATAATGAACTTGTATGAAGACATAAACGACTTATAAATGTTTTACTTATGAGTGATATGTTGCAACCGACTTGTTTGAAATGCTACTTGCTACTGGTAAAGCCTCTGGAATTGTTCAGCCTTCTGCCGGTCTCTTGAGTGTAGCTGAATATGACTCGAATCGAATATAAAGAACGAACCGACCATGTCAGTGTGTAGCTTCAACGTTCCCAACGTATAGAACGTAACTTAAAAATGTAATATATCATATAATATTTGATACATACACGAACGTAACATACTATATAATATTTGATACATACAAGAACGTAACAGTTTGAATTGTTAATTTTTTATTGTATAAATATAATTTTCTTGTAGTATTCACTCATACATACATACATATATATATAATATATATATATAAGATATAGAATATCTATATATATATAATATAGAATATATATATATATATATATATATATATTCATTTTTGCGAAATTGGAGGAAGTAATTTTATGGATGATAAATTCTTTGGAAAAGTTTGAATTGTTAATTTTTTATTGTACAAGTATAATTTTCTTTTAGTATTCATAATTTTCAACTCTTATTTCAGTAATTTTATATACGTATATATAACGAATGAATTTTTTAAAAAAAGAACCATCATTGATTAATAGCAATATGAGATTTTCGTAATATGTAGTTAGAAAACTCCGTAGAATGGTAAATGAACAAAAAGAAAGTTAGAAAAGAAGGATTGGTTATCGATAACTGTGAACTGTAATGGAAAAGTTACTTTCAGTTATGATCCTGACCTATTTTATTTCAAAAAGAAAAAACTCGATACTTTTAAGCCTAAATATTGTGATCTTTTTAGACCTTTTCATAACGTCAATCATCATTTCAAGATTATGACTTTGAAATCCTGTATAAATTTAACGTTATAAAATTTTAAAAACTTTCCCGTTCTAAATGTTCACACGTAATATAAAAAAAAAATTTGGTTCCAATATTGCTGAACTTTTCTGAAATTTCTATAGAGTTTATTATTTATCACTTCGTCCTATAGGTAAAATTGATGTCTTTTTTTTTTATTCTTAATCCTATTGAGTTTTTTTTTTATTTGATGAAAAAAATAATAAATAAAACTAAAATCAAAAAGTTGAAACTCAAAAATTAAAAAAAATTCCCTGAAAAATGTTAAAAAAACAACCTTAATTGATAGTATATGTTATATCTATAAATAAAAAATTGTTTAAAAACAACAAAAAAAATTACACACTCCCGTGAGAAAAGTTTGAAATTTATTTCGTTATAAATTCAGAATGATTCAAAACTATACAGCAATCGCTCGGAAGCTGATTTTAATAATAGCTAAAAATAGGGAAAAAAAACATTCAGGTATAAAAATAGACCCAAAATCGCTTCGTTAGCAAGTTACGATTGGCTAGTAAAAGATTTCGCTCATATAAACAAAAATTAGTTATTTCATGCTGTTTTGTTTGTTAATAAAGTTAAATTTCAATATCCTGTAATCAATTTTTTCTTAGGTAATTTACATGAATATTTTCAGAATTAAATTTGCTACATTTCTAATTGGAAAAAATACAATTTAATTAATCACTTAACAAAGTTTTCTTACGTTACGCAAAATCGTGTTATTTTTTACAACCCAGTTATTGTGTTGTACGTAAGTTATATTTTTAAAATTAATTGAGTTACACTTCTGGGATCCAATTTTTCATATTTTCAGGTTAAAAACCATAAGAAACAACTAAATTCAACCCTTAATTTTCCTTTTCCAGAATGTTAGGAAGTCTTAATTTCCTCGGGGGAACCGAAACCCGACCACTCACAGGCCGACCACTCCTGAGAAGTGTGGTTAATTGAAACCCAACCACCAAAGAACACCGGTATCCAAGATCTAGTATTCAAATCCGTATAAATTTTTTTTTTTTTTTTATCTTTACTGGATTTGAACCTTAGAACTCTCGACTTCGAAATCAGCTGATTTGCGATGTTGCGTTAACTATTAGACCTACCCGGTGGGTTCATTTCACTGTAGCCTAGACTTTCTTCATACACGATTCCGTGGTGGGTGGATTGGTCGTGAAGATCCAGTTACGTGGCTGCCTCGCTCCCCAGATTTGATCCGGCTATAATCTTTCTTGTTGGGGTTTCGTTAAAGATCGGTTGTATGATCGGTTATATGCTTTGCCTGCCAATCTTGTTGAGCTAAGACATTGAATTAAGGTCGCAGCTGCAGAGGTAAGCCTGACTTAATGGTTGCAGTCTGGAATGAAATCGACTTCAGGTAAGATATATGTCGCATTTTACAAATGGAAGCCATAGTGAATGTTGAGGTGACAAACGTGATGTGTTTTTCTATTAAATAAATCCTCAAACCATTTTTTAAGCTATCTCAATACATATTTATTTGCTTTTAAAATTAAGAACTTTTTTTTTAATCACCCGGTATATTTAAATGTAACCCTTTTAACATAACGCTTGTACAACTACAGGAATGTCGCAGATAGTAACTTTTTGAAATAATTTTAAAGTACGAGTAAGTGTATTTTTATATCACATTTAATAAATTTATTCCTGTAATTAAATAATGTGTAGTTCGCGGAAGCTAATTGATATTTGATGTGATTGCCATTTTTTTTTATGGGTAATTGGATATTACCCATATCCAATTGCCACGATTAGGAATCGTCATATGAACTGGTTTAATTTAATAAAATACTGAAGAGATAATACATTAATTTTTTCCTTATTTTTATATTAAAATGAAATCTTGATGTATATAATTAAAATTTAATATTGGTGAAAAGGGACATAAACTTCCCGTTACAGCATCTTTTCATGTTTCAAGCTCTAGACTTGCCACATTTCAATGTTGTGTGATATATAGTGAAGTAAGTTTCTTTTTTAATGGTAAAGTAAAATGAAAGATAAATGTCTACCCTCGAGAAGATATAACTGAACAGTATATTTATTATCTTCTTTCTTTATCTGTTTAGCCTCCGGAACTACCGTGAGGTATTATAAAATCGCATCAATGAAACTTAGTAAGCTATAGATTGATCGGCTTTCTAGTGGAAGATCAACTGCCCGGTATATAGCTGTGTTAGTTAAATTTTATTACATTAATAAGCACATAGGAGGTTTGGGTAGCCCAAAATATTTTTGTTGTAAATCACCTGGCTGGTCTCGTGGTTTTTTTTTTCTAACCTCCGGAACCACCGGTAGGTATTACATCAGAGGATGAGAGGAATGATTTGCAGTGTGTGATAAAATGCCATGCCTGACCGGGGTTTGAACCCGGGATCTCCGGATGAAAGGCCAAGACGCTTCTACTCGCGACACGACGGCCGGCTGGTGTAATGGTTTACTTGTCGCAAAATCACTTGTTTAACAGCTAATTTTCGAAGTCGAAAGTTCTGAGGTTCAAATCCTAGTAAAACTTAATTGCTTTTATATGAATTTGAATATTAATCAATGGATACCGATGTTCTTTGGTGATTGGGATCTAATTAACCACCCAGCTCAGGAGTGGTCGGTCTAAGTCTGTATAAAACTACATCTCATTAATGTGTTGTATGTATCATCTCATTTGGGTTATGGGAGGAGATTACTTATTGTTCACTAGTTGAACAGATTGTAAGTACACATTAGGATAACAATAGTAATAATTAGAAATGAGCAAACGTAGCCGAGAAACAGAACTGAGGAGCCGATAATCAACATTGTTTTGTTCCTTCTTCGGTCACCGTTTGTTGATTTCTAATTACCAAAATATTTTGGGCTTACACAAATTTTATTCATATAATGAAAAAGCAGTGGAGTTGTTTAACGAAGCCAAAAAAATAATTTGTTACTGGTATTCTGGAGACTATTAAATTATATCTGTATGACTCAATCATTATTGAGTGATAATGTCAACTATTATTATTATTTTTTTTTTTATATATATATATATATATATATATATATATATATATAAATATATAAATTTTTTCAATACAATTTATATATATATAAATTTATTTATTTATAAGTTTAAATCAATATATTTAATCAATTTATATCAATTTGTTTTAAAAAAAACTGTTATGATATAAAGTGTTTAAATATAGTAAATTAGATTGCCACCAATTGACAGATTAAAACGATTATAAAGTCAATAATCTTGTCAGTTCCAATTTGATTATGTCAATGCAGTGACCGTTCAACGCAGGATATTGTCATCGGCGTACATTAGTTGTTGATAGTTTTGTGTGTGTGTTTGTTTGTGTATGTGTATGTGTGTTAGTAGGCGTAAATTCTGTGCTGATGGGTTTTGTGGGTCGTCATCACCGTTTCTGTGAGAGGTTTGGTAGTGGTAGGCGGGGGTTGGTCGGTCGAAGGGCAGGAGGTTGGGAACTGATGATAGGATGGGTTTTTGGTTCCAGGAGGATGGGATGCTGATGAATAACTTAATTATATCAGTGAGAGCTTATAATGGGACCCGGTCTCAGTGCGACGCCCAGAAATGAAGCCGAAATTCTGTAAAATGAACCGATCTCATATATATCCCCACTGCTGGTCTTCACCTCCTTTCTTTATAACTTAACTTCCCATCCTTTCCATTTTCTCCTTCTTCTTGTTCTTGTTTCTTTGACTTTCTCTGTTATACTGTCTTTCTCCTTTTATAAACATTTCTCTTCCTTTTTATTTTCTTATTTTATTTTTACTTTTACCCAAAGGCACTAATATTTCTTTCTTTTTGTAAAAAATTGTCTCTATTTTTACCTACTTTTAAATATTTTTCTCTTAAGTTTATTAGTTTTATTATTATTCAATCATTTTATTTACTCATCTTATTTTTTTTCATCGGTTTTATGTAAAACTTTCTTAACTCGTTACATCACTTATAATTTTTATATTATTGTTTTTTTACATTAAAAAAATAAAAAAAACAGATTAACAATGAATCCATTTTCTTTAAAAAAGAAAAATAAATCTTAGTTAACTTCATTTTTGTTATTTTTAACTTTTTTAGTTCTTAAATATGCAAACAATTCTGTAACGCTATCTATATGGTATAATTCCCTATTATAAAGAAGAAATAAGAAGAAATTTATAATTATTCTGATTCATTTTGTTCAGTGAATTTGCTTTTATTTAAGCATTTCTTTGATTTTA
Organism: Zanna intricata; assembly: GCA_010016005.3. Classification (NCBI taxonomy): domain Eukaryota; kingdom Metazoa; phylum Arthropoda; class Insecta; order Hemiptera; family Fulgoridae; genus Zanna; species Zanna intricata. The sequence goes on along the minus strand of JAAAKQ030209446.1, from coordinate 11,619 downwards.
TTATCTTTTTTTTTCCAATAAAAATTTGTTTCTGGAGTTTAATTACAAAACATTGATTTTGTACTTTTCTTATGAAATTTCTTATTTATTATTAATCAATCATTTAGAGTTTATTTTTGTTAAATAGTCTTTATTATGTAGGTTTTTTTTATGTATTTTATATGTTAACAGAACTTTAAAACTTAAATAAAACAGGAAAGTTATTGCTGTCGGTGTAAAGTGACCTTCTACGTTTTGACTTTTGAGATTTACAGTAAAAAAAAAAAAAAAAAACTGAAATCTTGTTTACAAAATGGATTAAACTTTTATATTTCAAATAGAGGGCTTAATTC
>JAAAKQ030209424.1:0-11674 GCA_010016005.3 Zanna intricata | reverse complement strand
AGCCCAAAATCTTTGCCGATTGGCTGTCATGCACAGTCTCCACGTGGAGTCCATTATACGTCTTGCGTATTTCTTTAACTGGACCTCCTGCACAGTTATTTATTGGAACGTGGATGGAATGTTCCGGACGTGGGGATTATCTACCTCAGGGCAAAATCCTGTTTTATTATTCTGTTTGTTTATTATATTTCTTTACTCTTGTTTTTTATCAATTGATTTTTATTTATTTTTTTATTCTCTTCTACAAAGCATTAATTGTATGTTTTATCATATACATAACATTAAATCTCATTCCGAACCGAAAAATTACGGAAATTCACTTTCCGAATTCATTTTCTGAATTCATAAAACTATTATTATACAGTACGTTTCCTTCATACATTACAATATGCAATATGCGCATCATTTATATTTATACATTCGTTTAATTAGTTAAATAAGTACTTAAGTTAATAGTAAATAATTAATTTAGTTAATTTAAACCATAACTGATAATATTAGGAAATTAAAAGAGAAATAGAAACGGGAAATTAATATATTTACAATCTACAAACATCGCCCAATTTCAATGATCTTTCTTTACGATAAAGAGAATGATATAATGATAAAATGTCAGACACTTGCGGGAAACCGAACTCATTACTCAATTCTTAACACTCAGAAATCAATGTTTTGTATACATAAAGCATTCGTATGTATCACTTGGAAATTGACAACAATAAAGATAATCATAGTAACTCATAAACGCCAAATCACTGATGTTTGATACCGGTGTAGATATATTCTATTCAATTACGAAATTCAATTCAATTACGAAAGCCGAGCCCTTAAGCTTAGTGAAATATTAATATTTCAGTTATCGACTTAATGAATTAAACGTATAATCTTAAATTTTTTATATTATCAAAGCATATGAAATTATATTTTTTTATCTAAGAATTAATTTTGTTGAACTTTGCTATTGCTGTTAACTTCCGGTCGTATCGGGAGATAGAGTATAGGTATACAAGCGAACTGCTGACTTAGCTCGCTTGTTAGCTCGTTTGTTAGCGAGCTATCAGTTCATTAACAAGTATGCGAAAATTGATGACGAGTTGATCCTCTCTAGAGGGCTTCACAAATACTAAATAATATTTTTAAATTTCTTTGTTTTATCTGGCATACATCCATTTTAGTGATTGGATTTAGTCGGAGAGTTTGATAAAATAATAATGAAAATTCAATTTTTTCTAATTACAGAATTATATTCAAATCCGTACATGGTTTTTATTAATGTCTATCATTTTTTATTTTGCTTTATACTGATATATCTACATACCAGTATACACAGACACATAGGTACCTATATATGTGTACACAGTACACAGGTATACTGTTTTGAGAGACACAGTCTCCTTTACCAGGAGTATACTTTTACTCTTGGTATAGATATACATGGTATATAAGTATACTGGTATACCCTAATATACCACGGTAGATATACATCGGTTACGATAAAATTGGTTTTAATCCGTTGAATCGGTAGAAACAAATACCGGAGAGATTAGAGATTAAATTAGCAGATTTGAAATTTTCAGATAGGTCATTTGGCATTTAGAATTCCATGCACAAAATTCGGTTTCTTAAATATAGAACATAATTCAAAGATTCTGTATTTTATCCTTAAACCGTATTTTTTTTTTTTTTTTTTTTTTTTTTTGTGTAACCTCCGGAACCTTCGTTAGGTATAGTTTTAGAGGATGAAATGAATGATTAATAGCGCGTGAGAAAATGCCATACCTGACCGGGATTCGAACTCAGGACCTTCGGATGAAAGGCCAAGATGCTATCACTCGCGCCACGGAGGACGGCAGATTTTATGCCTAAAAACGAAAAATTTATATTTGTAGTACAGAAGGACTTCGTTTATTTTGAGGCAGGGTAGACTACAGCTCTTCAACTGCTACAACGTTTCTCAATGGCTATTTCTTTATTTACTTTCATGATAGATAAAGCTTTTGAAATTCAGTTACAGAAATATTTTCAAGTTCGAGAATTTTCAAATTACACAAGAATATGAAAGATGAAATCAAATCTTTTTACGATAAATGAATATATTTCATAAATAAATATTTTCTTCAGTTGTTATAATAATTATTTCTACGCTATTTAAATAAGTTTTTTGGGGGGGAAGTATTTTTATTTAAATTTTATAACTGGTAAAAGTGGTAAAATGTGATAAGAAATTTCATTTATGTAAATTAAAATTATCGTTAAATAAAAAAAAAAGACTTCTTTTTAAATAATTAACTTTGATGTTTTCAACTGAACCCAACTAACGAAAATAAATACAAATATCCAATTTATAGTTTGGTTATATTATTAAATAAAATAGTCATTGAAAATCAAGTATTTGTTAAAAAAAAAAAAATTAATAAATTTTTATAGTAATTGACAAATTTATTTCTTCCATCTTCTTTTCAATTATTACAAGTATTATATATAGATCCAGCTCTAGAGATTTTGCCGTCCCAAGCGAAATTTACGAGCGCCGCCCCCTACTCCATAAAATTTCGCTCTATAAACGTAATCACGTGCATTTTTTTATAAGCAATTAAAACTATGAAAATATATTTCCACAAATGAAAAAAAAATTAATCTATAATCTATATTCACGATGTATGTATTTTGTATATTGTTTTATATTTTGACGATGTATATAAGACAGATTCATGATATTTATTTTAAATTGTTGGTTTTTTAGGCTTCCAGATCAGTTTCCATTGTTTGCACTATTATTCCATTTAAAAAAAAGTCTAAAATGGCCACCGTCGTAGATATATGCGCAACCTAATTTTATTGAGAAACAAGTGAATTATAGATAAATTTTAATTAACAAGTGTTAATCTATTAATAATATTGCAATAAGATAGAATTTTGTAATAAAATTTTGGAATGAAATAGAAAGCCGTATTTTGCAGTTTTACACCCGAGTGATGATTGCACAACCCGAGGGACGCCGATTACATGCGAGGGCATAGAATTACAATATTCGCCCATGGTGCATACTATATTTTATGAGTTAAATGACGAAAATTTAGCATTTTGAGCTCTAAGGACTAGAGTGTTAAGAGACTATTTCGATTTGAAAGGACGAAAAACGCGGATTTCTTCCTGCTGAATCATAAAAATAGATTATAGCAAAATGTAATCGTGTCAAACATATTTCAATTAGTTGCATCTTCTAAATGAGTACAGTGCACCTTGAAATATATTTACTGTTTTATCATTATAATACTTGTAAGGTAGATTTTTTGTAGTTAATTTTTTAGATTTTTCTGTTATTGGTAAATGAAATAACATATTTATAATTTTTTTAAATGTCAGCATCGTAAAATTTGCCGCCCTAGGCGGCGGCACGGGTCGCCTACCCCTAGAGCCGGCCCTGATGGTATCTAAATACGTTAAGTAATTAAATGTTTTAAAAATAATTTATTTTTGTTAATAAACTTCGCATGGTTATAGATTACTCGATTTAAAAGAATTGACACTATTTTAAATAGCTATGCGATTTCAAAACTTATGATGCTGGTTTAATTGACAGAAATCACCATAAAAACATTAGTACACTATTATTTACCTAAAGAGAAGTTTATTCACTAATTTTAATGGAATCTAATTTAATCATTTTACTAAATTATGAGAGTGTTATTATGCTTGTTAAAATATGGCATTAATACAAAGATAATTATTGATAATAACACAAAGATAATACTTGTGATAATATTATCACAAGTAATCAATAAAATTATATTTCCTTTCATTTTAAGGAATTACACAGAAACGAAATTGTAAATGTTATGACTAATGTTAAACGAAATGTTAAATGTTAAACGAAAATATGTATCTTTATAAATTTTACTTTTTGATTTAAATATAGAAAGTATGGCTGCATATATAAAAACTGTTTAATGCTGTTACTGCAAAGGAATGCAGTGAGTAATTTAGAATATGTGGGAGTAAATGAAACGTCTTCGAACAGAAGTCAAAACCCGACTGATTCATTTTGCGAGGTAGTAATGGGTAACTGATGTAGTTGGCAACATCATGACACTGCCACTTGGATAGAATACAACAATATATCCTTCTCCGTAATGAAATTATCTAGGCCACCTTCCTACACCGTCTTTTTAACGTACTATTCTAAGTGGCAATGAGCAAATTAGCTTCAAAATTGTAATTTTAAAATTCACAATATAATATTACAAGGTATTTTTATGTTTGATCCTTTTATTATAGAAATGAAAAAAAAATCTTATTTAAAACAGATGAAAATGTGTTTATTACTCTATATTTACAGTTTATTTTAGTATTACGACCTCGGACGCACTAAACTCGTATTCAAACGCGGAAAAGCTATGGATGAAACAAATGATGAGATGCCATACTCTTGTTAGCAATCGAATCTAAGATAAACCATCAAGAAACAAGGCGTTTTAACCATTAAATTTACTGGACTCCCGATTTTACTAAAGGATTTTATTTATAATAATTCATAATTAAATAAACAAAACTAGACAGATTTTTCAGAAAATTATAAAACTCGACTTCTAAAAAACCCCGTATTATCAATGTTTAATAAACAAATTAAGTTAAATTACTTATTAAGCAAATTAATGCTTATTAAGTAAATAAACATAATTACTGAAAGTGTTAACCAATGAATTATTTCTAATTATGAAAGCGAAGGAAGAAGATAAACCAAATGGCTTTAGATAAAGTGGTTTTAATTTTATTATACAATTTCGAACATGTTACATGTATATGTTTTAACAAGAAAGAAAAGATGAATCGATTGATATGGAGAAAAATGCCACGTTCTTGTCGAAATTAAACCCAAAACTTATATAGAAGTCAGCTGCTAACAAGTACGCAAAAATTGATGGCAAGTTGATTCTCACAAATACTAAATAATATTTTTAAAGTTAGTTCTTTATTTTATTTGGCGTATATCCATTTTAGTGGTGGGTTTAGACGGTGAGTTTGATAAAATAATCGTGAAAATTCAATTTTTTCTAATTACAGAATTATATTCAAATCCGTACATGGTCTTTATTAACGTCTATCATTTTTTATTTTCAAGAACTTTATTTGATATTCTGCTTGATGGCCAACATATATCAATATTATTTATCACTATTTAAAAACATATTATACTATTTTATTAAAAACTCGTTTAAATAGAAAATATTATTTATCTAAACTTTGGCAGAAAAAAGTAATTTTTTTAAAAAAATGCGATGTACGATGCTTTTAATTAACATTCCAGATATTTACAAACTAAAATATTAGAAATAAACTTTTGGTTTAATTGTTCTTCTTATCTAACTTGAACTAAACGCTATCAGGAGACATCGTTTGTAAAATATTCGCCTTCAGAGCGAATAATAGTTATACAGTATTTTAACACTTTTTAGGAAAACATTCTGAATAATTAAATTAAATTAAATTAGAATAATTAAATTTTGAATTAGACCTTAAATTACACTTCGTACGTGATGGTTCTGCAACATCTGGAATGACTCGGGGAGTAATATTTTAGATATTTAAAAATGTATTCGATAGCTTTGATTATTGGTGTTTTACCAATACCATTCTTCAAAACAGAACTTTTATTAAAAAATAATAATAAAAAAATCATCAGTATATTTCATAAAAATAAATATAACATTTTTATTTCCTGATAAGTATGTTGCAATCTGTTACCAGTGAACAATAAGCAACCCCCCTCCCCCCGACGGCTCTGATGAGATGAGGATGATATGTGTGACATGTAAGTTAGTTATAGTCTTGTATAGACTCAGGCTAACCATACTTCAGACGTGTGATTAATTGAACCCCAATCACCAAAATACTCCGGTATTCACTGTCTAGTATCACTGTCAAATTCGTATAAAAGTAACTAACTGTTACTAGGATTTGAACCTCAGAATCTTCGATTTCTAAAATCAGCTTTTAAAATACTGATTTGTGACAATGAGTTAACTACTAAACCAGCCCAGTGAGCTTATTACATTTCGTTTATAACACACAGCATTTATAACGTACATATATATATATATAGGAAAAACTACTAGATTTTCAGAGCACTTCAATAATATTATAAAAGAGGTAATAGGTAAAGTTTCAAATGTATCGGATAAATTTATAAAAAACAATCGTATAATATCTGATATACAATAATTTGGAAATAATAGAAATAAATAAAATAATAATAACACGGAAATTTGATTTCTTGAAAGTTATTGTACCTGAAAATTTAAAAATACATGTAAATAAAATAACAGAATACAATGGTTCAATATATAGATTGATTGAACTTATAACATAGCGTCTTAATATTTCAATAAAAAATATCAATTCAATTAAAAATCATTTAATGTCATGCCATGATACGGGATACAAATTTTAATAGTAAATGACCTCTGAAGCAAATATTTTTTGTGTAATTTATAATTTTAACTGCTGACGATGAAGTATTGACTTCGAAAGTGCTACAGCTGGTATATGTCTTTTACTTTTTAATGTACTGTATTTGGTAATTTTTATTTTATAATTTTATCATTGATTTAATTATAATAATTCAATACAGTGGTAAAAATTATTGATAAAATATATGTATAATCAGATTTTTAAACAGCTGGATACATTAATTATTTTAATTACTTAGTACCAGTAAGTAACAGGTTAAACATAAATAAAAACAGTATTATCTTAATTTACTTATTTTCCATCAACTTTAATAAAACGCTCTCTCTCTCTCTCTCTCTCTATCTCTCTCTCATACACACACACACTTATTTACACACACAACATTATTTATTGATTTTTTTTTTATTTCTTCGGTAAAAAAGAAACTCTTTTAATTATGAATTTCTTATCTTAAAATATTATTTCAATATTTTATAAAATCTGTCTTTTTTCTTTATCATAAATCTCTCTTTATGTTTCTAATAAAACAATTTTTTGGGTAGTAGAATGGTGTCTTTATACATTTTTGGATATCATGCGAGAGGGAGACTGGTAGAGCAAAGCTGCCGTAGACCTCCTCTTACTCGTGAATCAATCACTTCTGTCTTAGTTCTGCTTATGTTCAAAAACGGAGTCGAAAGAGCTCCGGGGGGACCGGCTGGGTACCGCGAGTCTAAATTCATCTCGCCGGCCAAATCTAGGCTGGAGTTAGAGGTTGCGGCCCCACCTTCTTTTCTCTCCCTCCATCCATTTACCCCAACCACGCTGTCTTGACAGTTCGAGACGAGAGACGTGAACTTCTGCGACGCATCTTTTTTACTAGCGACTAGTGCCGAATCTTTGTGTACTAGATTTTATTTTATCATCTATTATGTTATTCTGTTAATTTTTTTAAAATGTCATTTGTTTTATCAGTAAGTCTTAAGATAATATTTTATTTTAGCAATTTTTCAGTCCTGAATTACGAATAAAATACCGCAAAACGATAGAACTGATTAGGAATTTACAATACATTTAAGTATTGCGTTTACAATTCAAAAAAACAATATTTTTTTCAGAAGGTGGTAGGTAACTAAAATCATGTTAGAAAAAATATAAAACATTCTAGAATAAAAATTAATCTTAAAATAACAATGTGTAAAAATCACTTCATTGTTTATTGAAATATTATATAGTAAAAAATGGAACGTTTTGATTAATGGAACTTTTTTTCGGAAATTTATAATATATTGATTCATATTCGTATGTTTTATCGTTGAATATTATTTTGAGCATTAGAAAGTTTTCATTTTGTGTCTAATAAATATTAACAATTTTATCATTAGTTATCTTTTAAAATTGAGCAATAATTAGATGAAATCCAGTAATTAGAAGACTTAATTGCAACAGAATAGAACAAATAATAAGTCTAGTTGTCATGAGTGTGTGTGTGTGTGTGTGTTTTATCGACCACACATTTGCATGTATTTGGATGCATCAATATTATTCTGCGTGTAGGCTATATTTTACAATTTTAGTAACATAACGTTAAAAATATGTTTTTTACGTAACAATGAAAAATTTGTTTTATAAGTATTTAAAAGTTTGTATTTGATGTAGATAATTAAGTATCAAAAAAACTGTTTTAAATAATTTAAAAAAAAAATGTAAATATTAATTGTTAATATACGAGTTATTTTTATTTTATAAAAGTATTTTTTCCATTTCCATAGTTATTAATTTTGAAAAAAAGGACAACTTGAACAGGACATGAAAGGACATTTGAACCGTTAAAAAAAAATAGTTACAAAATGTCTGAATAAAAAAGTGTAATGTTTTATAATAGTAAAGTTATGACATTTCACTTCTTTAAATATAAGGTAAAAAGTATAACTTCTATCTACTGTCTCATATTCTAAATCGGTTTTTTGTCTATTTATACGATGTGTTGGTTTGATAGTATATCTTTCAGGCTTGTATTTAAAAAAGATTTAAACCTCGTTGTGACATCACTTCAATTAAACGCTCAGAAAATTTTCTAATAAACCGTAACCGTTTGCACACTAACAAACTCGTATATCAGGACAACTGAATCGTGAATCTAAAAGTAAAGTTATTTTGAAAGATGTCGTCCGATTTAAAATGGTAAATTAAAAAAAAAAATAATAATAATAAAAGTAACCCGTTAATTTTCTCTTTTATTACTTAAGAGTTTGAAATCGTTCAAAGTATCATCGTTCAACATCTAAAAATTACAGTCAATAACAAATCTTATTTATTTATTTTTTTCTTATTAATTTTCAACAATTCTAAAAGTAAAATGTTTAATTAAATAAAACCAAGAAAAAACTAGAATGATTTGATTATGTTGTATACTAAGTGTAAATAATTTTGATCTTTAGCTTATAAAAAAAATTATAATCTGCTTCTAACGTTTTATGTCGTGAACTAACACGATTTGTTAAATTTTTATATTTTTTTTAAACGTGTAAAAAAATACCGCTGTACTTGGTAGACAAAGTTTTTAACTTAAAAAACCACCTTTACTCTAAACCACCTTTATTTTTTTTTTAATAAATAAAATACCCAGTCTTGTAATAGTGCAGTTTTTTTTTTTTTTTTTTTTGTGCAGGTTGTAAATTTATCAAGTCTTATGTGAGAAAAGCGTTAAGATTTTTTTCACCGTTTTGGAAATGGCACTCTTCATCGTTGTTTAAAAGAAAACAAAAATTTGGAGAAGGCCTTGACTACAGATTTTTTTATTGTTATTATCATTATATTGGGGTTAAAAAGGGTAACAAATTTTACCTCACGTAAAGAAGTATTTAGAGTATATTTACTCGCTCTCGTAAGCGTGCATAAACTCGTAAACGCAACCGGGTGTATGCATGTATAAGAATTCATTTAAAAATATTAGGGAATTAAGATGAAAAATAAATAAATGCGTTGAAAACAAAAGAGGATGGATAATTATTATCTCGCATTTAGTGTAAACACAATTATTTGATGACATTGACGATCATTGAATCAGTCGTTTATTATTCATCGAAGAGAGGGAAATGTCTTCATAAAAGTATAACGCCTGCCAAAATGTGATAGTTTTATTTTCAACGAAGGCTTTTTTTACTCAGGAATTTCAATATAACCTCGAAGCAGTAAATATTTACAGTGAGCAGTAAATATTGTGTACAGTTATTTTCTTATTTATAAGAGTCTACAAATCTTATAAGAGGAATTATTTTACATTTATAGTATTATTTCTTATTGTGTTTTAATGTACTGATTATTACACACAGATTATCAGTACATAATATTTGAAATTGAAATGAAGAAAAACTACCAGACCAGTTCAGAAAACCGAAGCCAAACAATCGATTAAGTAGCCAGCTTGAAGATTTAGATATAATTTTGGTAAAAACTAATGAACTATTAAATAATACTCTGTGATTGATATAATAAGTTTTTAAAATAAAAAATTCGTAAACAGAACAGGCCTAACTATATATTAAACAGAATTTTTAGGTGAATGGTAGTACATAACTAAAATTATTTGTGCTTTCCACGCCGTTTAGAATCTTAATTTATTATACAATGTTTAAAGAAATACGCTTTTCATAAAGCATTAAAAAAACTCAGATACGGAAAATAGACAAACAGTTGCCACAGAGCGATTATTTGCGTTCAAGGATTTATTTTCAACACTATTTCTTTTTTGTTTTTTTATTACATGATATGTTATACATACAGCGGATTCATAAATAAGGAATATATGACGTATGTTGTAAGAACCATTATAATAATATTAAAGAAAACTTTCTCTTTTAATTATTGAATTATTGGAATTACTTTTTACGATTGTATTTTTTTTATAAAACAGAGAAATAACACTTTAACCGTATTTTGTTAGGATCCCCCTCCATTACAACTGTTACTTTTGATGGTGCAGTTTATCTGATTTTGAGAAAACTTTGTTGATCACGAAAGTATTTATTAGGAAAAATTGTAAATTCTTTTTTTTAACAGACATAGATATTAAAACATGCGATAACAAAAATTTACAAATCGTTACTATTCGAGTAAGTAATTGTTAAAAAAAGGAGGTTCTCAATTCAAGCCTTATAAAACTTTTAAACATTTATTCAAGTCTTAGTCAACGAAAAAATGGACAAAATTCTTGATTTTTTTTTAATTTTTATTTTGTAGAAGTTCCTCTGGGTAAGTTTTGACAAGAACATCAGCAGAAGATTTTATCTTTTAAACTATAAATTTCATTGTCATGCAGACGACTTAAGTTTTTTTTTTACTTATTTGTTGCTATTTTTACTATTAAACCTTTATAATGATATTAAGCCGATATACAAAAATAATTGTGATATTCACACACTCAAAGAATTTTCATCCAAAAATTGTATACGTTCGATATTGCAGACATCCTATTTTACGTAGAGTAATAGTTTTCGAATGATTTTTCATATATTTATAGACACAGGTCTTTTCTCTTCTGCATTTATTGGGCATTTACGGGTAACGGATTTATTTTTTTAAATTTATCCGCATTTTTATTTTAAATAAAAATAGCACTAAAAAATTAGTATGAACTTTTCTTAAAAATAAAACCGATTTTAAAATAAATGTGTTGAAAGGTAAATTAATACGGTAGAATTTTTCTTTAAGTTCTCATTTTTTGAACCCGCGCCATTTTAAAAGGGAGATTATTTGGTTCGTATTGATTTTTTCTAATTTGGCGTCAAATTCAGTCGAAATTTACAGATTAATTTAATTCTTTTAGTATTTAATTTGTTGGTTTTTTTTTAATTAAGCTTCAAAATTATCACATTCAACGGTAGATTGAGTACGACAAAGAAAATATCTGTTGATTGTAATAAAAACCGTAAAAAAAAAAAAAAACATTTTAATAGTCCAGTCATCAACGGTACAATGCCGTATTACCTAGCAATTTTGTGAATCAACACCGATTTTCATAAAAATTTGGTTTTAAGCTCTACTTCAAAATTTATCCCGTGCCGGACCGGGAATTTTATTTTTTAGGGGTGAAAACTACCCCTTATTGCAAAAAATTTTTAAATCGTAGATTATGGCATGTAGTGGCTTAAAATAATGTTTAAATGAATTATTTGTAGATCTCTTGACAAACGTGAACAAGATATATCATTAATCAGAAAGA
>JAAAKQ030209413.1:0-11675 GCA_010016005.3 Zanna intricata | reverse complement strand
TCACTCAATCTTTTGAGTACTGCGCAGCTGAAAGCAATGGAAAACTACAGCTGTATTTATTCCAAGAAAATGTGGCTTTCTGCATTTTCAAAACCAAAATGAAATAAAATGAACCACGTTATCACAAAAATAATTATTAGATTAAAATTACTGTTTCTTTATATTTAGTGTTTTTAAAAATAATATATCATCTTTAAATGTTTTTTGTTCATTAATTAAATTTGTATTATTACTATAAACATAATATGTCTCTAAATTAGAAGTATTATAATATTTATAAGAAATATCTAAACTTTTCATGAAATTATCAGGATTATATATATGACTATTCTATTATACTCGTATGTTTGTACCCGGGGTTAGATCACTAAAAATGAGAGAAAACACTACTCATAATAATTAAGTTTTATTATTTGTACATAAATAATAGCTTTTAAATAGTTTATAGCCTTGGATTACTGGTATATCCCAAAGAATTGATCAACAGGATTAAATGCAATCAGTAACAATAACACAAGGATTAGGCAGCTCCAAGAATTACTCAGATATTAGTCAGTCATTGAGTTTGTTTGTGAAGATATCTGATAAAAAAGAAAATCGATTCAAGAAATTATTCCAGAATGATTTAAGTAGTAGCCATTAATGTGTGTCTTTAATTAACTATTAGTTTTCATTGAATTTCATTTGAATTATTTATTCAGAAGATCCCGTGCACCTAAATTTTTTGTTTGTTTAACCTCCGGAACCACCGTTAATGTATGTCTTCAGAGGATGAGATGAATGAATTGTAGCGTTTGTGAAAAATGCCATGCCTGACCGGGATTCGAACCCGAGACCTCCGGATGTAAGGCCGAGACGCTACCACGCACGCCACGGAGGCCGGTCATCCTCAATTTGACAACTCGTAACTTACCATATATTTCGTTTATTTAGTTCAGTTCTTCGACGAACTAAGTGCGCAAGTTTAATTATGGTAAATAGGCTACCTGAAGTTACTATTTTATAGCTGTTTATAAAGTACATAACATTTTACAGTTTTGATTTATTTAATGAAGGTAATTATTAATTATTTATTTATTTAGTTCATTTTAAGATATATTGTGAATTACAGGTTCTTTATTAATAGTATTAATTCAACTTATAGGTTATGAAAAATGTTTGTAGAAGATGGCAATGTATTTATGTTAAGCAAAATGTTCTCTTAGTGAAATATGAGTGTATGTTTACTGCGAGATTCATGTATAGTATTTAACATTTAATGCATTCTAATTCCTTTCTTAATAAAATTATTTGTTAGTAAATTGCATACATTTTACTTCAAGGCTGTCATGTCTGTAGGTAAACTCAGCTACTGAAATACATTGTTTTGTCTTTTTTTAATGATGTCAACATATTTTCTACTTCAAATATCAGTGGCTAGCACTGTTGTATTGTGATTTCTGGTGTAATTGTTGCCATAAAAAAGATTGCAGCTAAACTTATTGAAATACTGGTATTTGATCCTTATTTTACGTATTTTTAAAAATGTTAAATAGCTGGAAGTTATTCAACACAGTTTATGATTCATGAGATACAGAATATAGAACATTACAATTTAAAACAAAATTAAGATTATGATAATTATTACTGTACATTTAAAAAAAAACTGATTATATTTAAAAAATTATTCTTTCATGTATTAGTAATTAAATTAGTATAAGGTAAAATAATAAAGATTTTCCCATAAAATTTATCAGAATTTTATTCATTAAAGATAGAGTCCAAGAATAGATTAAAGAACTTTAGAAGTATTTTATTACCTGCCCTTTGAATGTGTTCTAAGTATAACAGTCATAGTTTATACAACTCTGAATTTTGATGAGACCTATAATTGTTGAGTGAAAAATTTAATTTTGAGAATATATTTCCAAACAATTAATAATACTATTAACCTTTTTATGAAAAGTAAGATAATAATTATTTACTTTTTGTCCTAAAATTTGAAGAATGTTTATTAATTACATTACTCATTTTTTATCTGTTTAGTAATAGGTAGATTAAATTTCTATTTTAAGAAACATAACAATTTGGACTAGAAATATAAATGTTTGAGCTGGACATGCTACAGACTTAATATTTTTATTGTAACTGATTCTACTCTACAGTTGATACCTACTCAAATATACAGAAGCATTCTTTTAAGGTTAGTAAATTGTAATAGATATTTTTAATGTAATTTTTTACTCCTTGCTAACAGGAAACGTTCAAATTTGATTGATTCACTTTATATTCTGTAAGTCTTTAGATATCTTGACAATGGATGAAAGCAACATATGCATAGGCAAGGATTCATGTATACATATAGTTTGTATTCATGAATGCACTGTGCATTTTTATACCATCATGACTGCTGTTGATATTTGAAGGATTGATTACTGAATGCTACTACTATTCAGAGCATATCAGTTTAACAGTATGGATTACAACATTCATTTTACTTATATAATTTTATTTGTTAATTCTGAATTTTCTATTTTATTCAAAATATTATGATGTTGTGAAATGTTACATTATGTTAAAACATTAACATTTTTAGGGTTTTATAATATAACTGTCTGTGTCATTTACAAGGTTTTATTATAATGTTTCAATTTATTACATCAAGGAATGTCTTTACTATAAAATTGATCGAACTAAATGTATAAGCAATGTCTTAGCTTATTATATATTATTATATTATATATTATTATTATTATTGCCTAATACATTTGTTTAAAAGCATTAATAAACTTAACTTAAATAAGATCTCAGAAATGTAAGTGTACCTGCAGTTACACTTACATTTCTGATTTACCTGGTCAGCATTTATTGTTTATTAAAACATATAGATTGATGATTAAGAGACAGTATCAAAGAATAGTCAGCTTGAAGTATTACTGGCTTATTTGGATTATGGATGTATCACATTGGAGAGCAGGTGTCCTCCTAATTAAAATGACATACAGGTATGATAGTTCTACTTTACTTTAAAAAATGTTGTTTATAATTTTGGTAATATTATATATATATTTTTTTCCAGAATGGCATCTACTACTACTACTACTGTTAGTTGTCCATTATGCTGCCAGTCAACATTTTCATCTGTACCATCATTATGTTTAAGTTTGATCAGTGTAACAACAAGATTATTGGAGTGTCCTGTTTGTCATGATACTGTTTTTGGTTTAGATAAATTTACGATTCATCTATTCAGCCATGTATTAAATTTACAACAACAGCAGCAGCAGCAGCAAATACTGCAAAATAATGAAAGTTTTAAAGGAAATAATGATAATAGAAATTTATCATCTAATTTAAATGAAAACAATGACATTCAAGGACAGTTTAATGTAAATATATCAACTGATAATCAATTACATTCATCGACAGTGGTTAATGTAGATACTTTAATTAATAGAAATAATCAAAATTTATTAGCGACATCATTAAAAAATAAAGTAGAACCAGTAAGTAGTAATAGTAATGTTAATTGTGGTGATGAAGTTTTACCAAATGAAAATTATAATGTATTAAAATTAAATAAAAACAGTTGTAACGTTAACGATAAATTATTACCTATATTATCTGATATTAATTGTGTTATTATAACTGATCAAAATATTGATAATAGGAGCAGTAATAATAATAATAATAATAATTGTGACATGATTAAAAAAAGTTTAGAACCATTTTTAAAATATAATGATGATAATAAATCTCAATCATTATCTCAGGGATATAGTACTCCAGATTCTTCAAGTAAAAGTGTCATTTCCAATACTGGTACCACAGATGATGATGATGAAGATGATGCTGATGATCTTGATAAAAGAAAAATGTGTCATATGATTGATAACTCACAAAAAAAATTGTCAGCGAGTCATAATAAAATTTTTTGCTCATTTAATTCACCAAATAAGTTATTGTTAAGGAATTCTAGTGATAAGTGTTGTTCTTACAGTGAAAACAATAATAATTTGTCAGATAACTCTGGTATTACTAGTTTTATAAAATTAAATGTAAATTCTGATAAATTGAACAAAAATGAAATTGTAAATAATAATAATAATAATAGTAGTAAAATTAATGCGACTGATTTACTTTATCGGTCGGTTTCTTTACTTAATGGATTAAACGGTGGTAATAGTGATAGTCTTGTAAAAGGAACTGTTCTTCATAATTCAAACAGTGATTCTACTGTAAACGATCATGATCTATGTAAACATAGTTCAATTAAATTATCTTCTAAGAAATTTACTAAAGAAACGGCATCACAAGCAATACAAACTGTTGAAGAATCTTTTACAAAAATAAATAGTAGTACTTTAAAATTAGAAAGTAGACTAAAGTTTGCTAGTAGTGATAATTGTAATAAAAATATGTTTCCTACTATTAATAAGAAAAAAGATATTTCTAATTCATTTCAACAAAATAAAAATTTATCACCGCCAATGTCATTATTGAATGCAACATTAACTCTGAATGATAATAACAGTAATAATGGTAACGATGTTATACATGATAAGTATAAGTGTGATGTGTGTTTGTTTTCATTTCCTGATTCAGCAATTTTAAATATGCATAAACAGCTGGTTCATTCTGATGATTGGTTTCTTAATGATAAAAAAAAGTCATATGCTTGTCATCTTTGTTCTAAATCATTTAAAATGAGAGGAAGTTTAATGGTTCATAGACGTGTTGCACATCCTACAATTGCAGGTATCTATTATTTGGTTATTTTTTACTGGTTATTCTAATTGCAGGCTTGAATGCTAGTTTATTTGGATAGTCAAAATTAAAAAAAAAAGTTCTTGATGAAAATTCTTAAAGTATTATGAAAATTCAAGCCAGAAAACCTTAATGAAATAAAGTAATTGATAGCTTTGTATTTTTAATGTTTGTACTGAATGGAAGTGTTAAATCACTAAGTATTACTTAGTATTAATTAAGTTGTTAGAATAATTGTACCTATCTATAGATTATACTCATGTTCTTAAAAGATTTTCTGTATTGAAATTATTTAATAAAAATAATCGTAGGAATTTAATTGAAGCAAAAATATGTTTATAAATGTTTTTACTAAAAATGCTTAACTTGGTAAATGAGCAGAAATATGTACTTTTCAATTTTTCTGGCAACCAGAATATATGAATTTCAACCTATACTTGCCAGAATGTATCATTACATCTTTTGTATTCACAGCTACATGTTGGGCATATTATTCTGTTTTGTGAATGTTTATAATTTAATGGATACCATTAGTGACTGTGGCCTGTGTTTTGTACCCTGTTAATTGAATTGGTAAAATGTTGACTGTGATTCACTTTGTAGTATGTAAAGTTAATTTTTGGAATTCTTATACATATACAAGGTGTGATCAAAAAATGCGGTGAATTATTGTTAAATACAAAGTAAAAAAGTTATCTTAAATATGAAATTATCTCCTTCAAAGTACTATCCTTGGCTAGCAATACACTTATCCCAATGTTGAATCCACGACTGGAAGCATTTCTGGAAGGCTTCTTTTGGAATGGCTTTCAGCTGCTCTGTCATCGCCTTCCCAATGTCAGGAATGGTGTCAAAATGTTTCCTTTTTAGCACATTTTTTATTTTCGGGAAGAGCCAGAAGTTGTGTGGTGCTAAATCTGGTGAGTAAGGTGGATGTGGACAGACAGGAAGACTTTTTGCGGCCAAAAACTCACGAATCAAAAGTGACTTGTGGCATGGTGCGTCGCCATGATGAAGAAGAAAGCCATTGGCCCATGTTTTAGGTCTCTTTCTTTGCACAATGTTTCACAAATGTTTGTACGGAGCCGTAGGAGATGTAAGTTCTTCAGTAAGCTCTTGAATAGTCATACGCCTGTTTGAACAAACAAGTTTGGCCACTTTTTGCACATTTTCATCTGTTTTTGAGGTCGAAGGACGTCCCAATTGTTCATCATCCTTAACCAACTCATTTCCACTTTTAAATCGCTTATACTACTTGTAAACAGTCTTCAAAGTTACCAAATTATATACTGATTTTAACATTTCATAAGCTTCTTTGGTACTTTTTTCAACCTGGAACAAAACTTAATGTTAATGCGTTGTTCAAGATCCATGTTTCACGACAGACCTCACTGTAGTGGCTATAGAAGCAGACTGACAAGCTGGAACGTGTTCAAACTTGTCACTACTTGTCTCAACACATGAGGGTATGTGACATACTAGTTGAAATAGATGCGGCATAAAAAATTGCTGCTATTAAAATTAATTCACCATATTTTTTACCACACCTCGTGTGTGTTTATATATATATTTTTCATAAAGCAGAGATAATATTTGCACCAATCCATAGATACTAAACAAGTAATTGTTTTCAGATGTTTACCAGTTCTGTCTTTATAGTGTAAAGAAATTACTGCTTATTTTTAAGTCATTGAATCAAAGATTTTTTTTATATACTTTCATTGAAATACTCGATTACATTGAATTTACTTTCATCAAAATAATTATGAAAAAAAAAATATGTGTAACAGAAATATAAATAATTTCACCCGAGTAGTCTTTCATAGTAAGCAAATTCAACACATGT
Organism: Zanna intricata; assembly: GCA_010016005.3. Classification (NCBI taxonomy): domain Eukaryota; kingdom Metazoa; phylum Arthropoda; class Insecta; order Hemiptera; family Fulgoridae; genus Zanna; species Zanna intricata. Next base: position 5,083 of record JAAAKQ030209413.1, on the reverse strand, counting down.
TTTCTATTGCCACTTATCATTGTCAAACATCCATGTATTATATAATTAACAGTTAATATTAAATAATTTTGTGAAAATATACAAAAGATTTTAGGAATAAATGAGAAATCAATAAATTACTCTATATTCACAAATGAAGACAGTGGTATAATGCATTACTTTCAACTGAAGAAGGTATTATTAATTTGTTTTATACTTCTTTCCTTATTTTTGTGATCTATATAATGCTTTTGAGGTACAAATGACACCTCAAAGTAGATTGAAGTAGCTTGAAATATCATCGTGTAGAGTGATATTTATTAACAATGGACACTGTATCAAAAGAGATGAATATTAACCCTTCCTAAGCTAGAAAATTCAGTGACATGTTTCAAGCAGAGCGTATTTTTTTGAGGTAAATGTTTGAAAACTGACATTTTTTTTTTTTTGTGAAATTCAAGTGAAACCATCATAAAAATTGGTTTAGTGTGTATAAGAACATAATTTTCATTCAAATTTGTACTAAATGGCAATTTTATGTAGCTACCGACTCCTAACATAACATAAATTTTCAGAATTTAAAAAAAAAAGAGTAATTGCAATGATTTGGTTCAATTTTATCAACATGGTATATTATAAAACACATACATGCAATTCGTTACTTATTGCTAACAAATTACTATTTGTTTGTTAAAAAAAATAAATTATATTCCATAATTCTTCAAGGTGTGATATATCTCAAAGCAATTATCAGGGTGCAGGAATAGCATATCTGTACAGGTCTTGCAAAAATATGTTGTTTCTTTCCTAAGTTTTTTTTTGTACAAACAACACACCTGCTACCTTTTAAAACAAATTATTTCATAAAATCAAAACAAATACACTGTTATAAGTTAAAACAAAATAATAATACCTTTTACTAAACACGAAAAATGTAAAATAACCTCACAATAACGAATACACGTGGGCTATGCATAATAAAACGAAAAAACATACTGATCCCGAATTCTATTGATGATTTCTGGTACTACATTTGATGCTACGATTCAAATGTGGTTATTTCCGTAAACAGCTCACTACACAAAAATATGGGATGCAGTTAAAACCGTAAATAGCTCGTAAAGCAAAGTCAAGTTAGCGGTTATAACCATAAATAGCTCAGGAAGGGTTAATAACTTATTTAATGAGCACATAAAATAATTTTGAAAAAATTTGGTTTCTTGGACAAATTCTAAGAATGACAATGAATTTTATTTTCTGTTTTATACATACAATTATTTTTGTTCATTACAGATTTTATAACTGCAGAAAAGGGAAATATTCATTGATTTGTTCATCCTGTTTGTGTAAAATAAAATATAATTGTATAATAATACTCGTAAATATTAATCTACATTTACTGATTTTTTTTTATAGTTTTAAAAAAGCTAGAAGCTGCAGCTGTAAGTATTGCAACAAATATTGTTAGTCCAGAAATACCAGATACATTATCACCTGGAGGGGATATGCTTTATCCATGTAACATGTGTGGAAAAAATTTTAAAAAGGTAATTTTTTATAATCTAAAACAAATTATGGATCTTTTTTTATTGTCTTTTTAATTGTGTATTATTAAAGAAACATTTTACTGAAATTTTCTTATAATAGATCTGTTCTATCTGCAAAATAAACAGAACACTTGTTCATATTTGTGCAACTCAGTTAGATATAACAATACCAAAATACCAAGGATAACAATAAGATAACTGGTTATTTTATTACCTGGTAATTTTGTGTGTGCATCTGTTCTCAATTATGAATTTTATCCATTTAGTAAAAACTATTAAAAATGGAAAATGATGTAAAGTTGATAGCCAAGAGCGTGATGTTTTACATAATAATAATATTTTATATATAGCTAACAGTAATATTTTACATGGCATAATCTATGTAAAAGTCTTATCAACATAGCATCCCTTTGATTTTTTACTATTAATTGGCCATTGTTGACATGTATTGCAACAGAGATTTTATCTTCATCAGATGAGCTTATAAAGATACATATTTTGACATTTTTTAGTCTCAAATTGAAATCTTGAAGTGTTCTGGTTAATTTTTGATTCCAATTTCTGGATGCTTGTTTGTGTCTTCATAAATTACGTAATATCTTACAGACTTGACTAGAATTATCTGAGAATCCTTCTGGCTGAGCCATATATAAATCCTCTTCAATTTTCCCGTTCAAAAATGGAGTTTTGATGTCAAATTTTCTAATCAAGAGACTTTCTTGAGCTGCTTTGTTTTGTACGACACTTATCAATTCTAATGTTACTACAGGACTAAAGGTTTCAGAATAATCAATACCAGCCTTTTGATCAAAGCCTTTTGCATCTAGTCTTGCTTTGTATCTTAAAATACTGTTTTGACTATCTTTCTTGACTTGATACACCCAACAGTTGCCTAATATATTAACTTCCTTGGCTGGTTGTACAAGTTTTCAAACTTTATTTTTATACATTGAATCAATTTTATCTTGCATGGCTCATCTCTATTCCATATTATTATCAATTATGGCTTCTTGATAGTTCATTGATTCCCGGTCTTCAGCTACAAGAATGACATTTTGAACCATTTTGGTGGCTTGATGAGTGATGGATCTCTTAGCCTTCTTGTACTAATTTCTTAATCATTTATGGTTTCATTATTATTTTCTGATACAGGTGTATGCTGCTGCTGTTTTATTGTTTCATCATCATCATGTTTTTCTTCTTCATTAGGTAGTTAGCGATATCCATTTTTAGTTGCTTCAGATTCAGCAGAATTACTTATATTATTATCGTTATTTAAATCCGGTAAATCAACCAGAACAGTTCTAATGATGATAAAATCTATATCACTGAAGTCTAGTAATAATGTAAAACATATTAACATAAAATATCAACTAATTTGAATACCCACACTACTTAAATTGGTTGCATTCAGATGCATAACTATGAGATGTGTTTTGTAAAGTTAGGTCCATTTTGAATTTGATGCCTGAAAATGCAATGTAAACAGATGGGGCTTGTGTAGTGCTGATATTTCATACAATACTCAGCTGTTAGAAACAGTTGAATCATTATGTTGCTAATTGTTTGTATTCATCCATTTTGAGTGCTGAAATTTGTGATCTTGCCAAGTGTATAAGAAGTAATCTGATTTTTGATGGCAAAAAACAGTTATCAGCTGAAATTCATAGATGAATTTGTGATGTCAAAATATTTTTGAGTGATGTTCATTTGTTACTGTTGGAGTTGTTTAATCCCATTGATACCAGAGATGAAACCTGGATTTCTTGTTTGAATGTTGAGACAAAATAGCGGTCAGTGCAATAGCGGTATTCATCATTTAGATCAAAGAGGTTCAAACAACAATGTTTGGTAAAGAAGCTTATAACTACTGTTCTTTCTTATTTTTTTTTTCTAATAAAAAGAGTGTACTGTCAAATTTAGTGATCGTGGAACTACTCTTAATCCTGATATTATTTCAAAACATTAAAAAATTATAGAAGAGCTTTAATAAGTAAATGATATGAAATGTTCTCCCATGGGTTTTGTCTTTTTATGACTTGCATCACAATGGGCAGTCACACATGGCAAATCAAAAAGATGATTGGAAAAACTTTGTCGGAAAATCTTCTGTAATCCACCATACAGCCCTGGTGGTTCCGGAAGTTAAAAAAAAAAACTATACAGTCCTGTCTTGGCTTTCAACTATTATTTTCTTTTGTCTTTCCTTAAACAGTGGCTTATATCAAAAAAATTTGATGATAATGACAAATTGAAAAATGGCATTAAGGTGAGGTTTAAGTCATTGGCAGCAGAATTTTTGAAGAGGGAATGAAGAAAAGCTAGTGAAACTGTGTGAAAATATGTTGAAGTTAAAGGGAGCTATGTAGAAAACTAGTAAATAAGTCAATTATTTTTTTTCGTTAGTAATAAGTTAGTTCATATTTTATATTTTTTATTTTTATTTTATATTATATATTAATTTAAAAACAAGCCTTGTCCATTGGAAATTAATTGGTTAAAGTAATTTTAATTTTTGTGGCTGCTACTTATTTAAAAAAAAGAAATGGATTTTTATTTTTTACAGGAGCAGCATCTTATTCAACATGAAAAAACACATGAAGTTAAACAGTGGGAATGTGACGTTTGTTCAAAAGCATTCAGCACAAAATATTTTCTTAAAAAACACAGGAGATTGCACACAGGTCAGTTGTATTAAAAAAAAAAGAAGTTACTTTTTTGGTGATAAATGAAACAGTTTTTATTGTTTGAATTGTTCTAGGTTGTTTTTTGTGAGAGAAATTAAAATAAAATTATACATATATATAATTACTTTCCCGCTAATGTAGCTAGCTCTCTTTTTCTGTTAAGCCTCCGAAACTACCTTAAGGTATTACTTCAGAGGATGAGTGAGGATGATATGTATGAACATAAATGAAGTGTAGTCTTGTACAGTCTCAGGTCGACCATTACTGAGATATGTGGTTAATTGAAACCCAGTCACCAAAGATCACCAGTATCCAAAGAGCTGTGGATCTTGTATTACTAGAACTATGTATCTAGTATTCAAATCTGTATAAAAGTAACTGCCTTTACTAGGATTTGAACCTTAGAACTTCTAACTTCAAAATCAGCTGATTTGCAATGACGAGTTTAACCACTAGACTAACCTGGTGGATTAATATAGCTGGCTTTTCCATATTGGAGGGGAAAATATGGCAATCATGATCAAAATGATCATGATCACTAACTTGTAAATATTTATGTTTAGGATTCAACTAGTCTATCTAGATCAAGGGTTACCAACCTTTTTTTGCTTGTAGAGCCCTCCTCCCAATTCCTAACTTATATAAATAAACACCCTTATATGCATATGTAATATTCCTAAATGAAATATTTATTTGTAAGTTAATAATTTGTAAAGATAATAATTAAAATATTGAAAAAAGAAATATATTTTTAATTGTAATGACAGAATTAAAAATAATTAAATTAAAAAAAAAAAAACAGAGGCAGTCATAAGGACTGCCGACAGAAGTGAAAACTCAAAACAATGGAATAATTTTGAGAAATTAAAT
>JAAAKQ030209391.1:0-11675 GCA_010016005.3 Zanna intricata | reverse complement strand
TGAAACGACTGGCACTAGATAGGGAATCTTGGAGAGCTGCATCAAACCAGTCAAATGACTGAAGACAAAAAAAAAAGCAATAAATATACATTCATTGTAAATATTAACTAATTGCAAAAAAAAACTGCTTTATCAGCTAATTTGGAGAGTGGTGTAGTTCACCAAATTTTACAATTAGCTTTAATTTTCATTTTCATTATTTAATGTTGATTTTACTTTTCTGTTGATGCAATAATTGCAGTTTGAAAGTATTACTCCATTAATGAATATTTACTGAATTTAATATGTGTTACTACCAATATTGATTAACATATTTCCTTTCTGCTATTGTTAACAATATCAATTACACAAGATATATGACGACAAGCAGTTTACCAAATTAATATGAATAGTTAATGTTCAAGTTTTCATCACTAAACAACCTTGTTTTCATGATAAATTGAAATTCAATGAAATAAACAAATTACTCTAAAACAACTTTGAAAAATATATTTAACATCTGCAGAGCTCAGTACCATTTAATAACAATTTTTAACAGCCATTTGACTTTAATACACAATTGCAGTCCAATTTAAATACATATTATATACATTTTATAAAGGGAAAGTAATTAAACCTTGTATAAGAAAAGGTAGCAAATGTTTATCTGAATTTCTTACAGGTAAAATTTTTTTTTAAACAGGGCTCCACACTTCCTTACAAACTGCTATTGCCATTTATTAGTGTAAACAGTGACTAAAGTAGAGAAGACATGTCCAATAGGGAATCTTTATAAATTATACTGATCTGTATTAGAACTCTTATTTCTGTAAAAAATTAAGAGTAAATCATAAAAATAATTAAAAAAATTTATAAATACAAAAAAAAAAAAATTAGTTTACACATATAGAATGTTTATAAATAAAAAAAAAGAAGATATTTCATGTCAAACATTTTTTTTAAACAAAGTCAGCTTTTGATTAAAAAACTCAATACCTTCCACTACATAATTATTTGAAGCCTTAATTTATATAATTTTTCAATTAATTGAATATACGTACCTTGTATATTTATTGGTGTTAAAAATGGTACACATATTGCTGCTAATATTTCTGGCGTAAACCACATCAATAATGGTTTTCCTTTAGGAATAGTTTGTGTTGTAGATAATTTAATACATTTATCATCCGTACTGATTTGTGATATAACATTATAACTATGGCAATCATCAGCTAATTTAATATATTTTAATATTTTACTCCATTTATTTTCTATACAGCCATTATAATCTCCTTTAGAAGGATTTAATGATAATAACCCATCATAATATGATATTAATATTTCTGATTCCTAACAACAAAAGTAATTAAAATAATTATAATTAATTAATAGATGATAATTTTACAGTTTTATATTATAATATTTAAATAAAATGTAAAATCATTTCTTCAACAAAATACATTACACTCATAACTGTTACAGGATGACAAATAAATTAAACTGTAATCATTTAAACAACCAATTAATTACAAAAAAGTAATTCGAATTGCATTTAATCATTCTTTTTGTGGTTAAGAATAATTTAAGTATTTAATTAGATAATAAACATTTTTACAGTTAATTAATTTGCACCTGAATTATAATAAAAACATTAGCATTTAAAAATAGCAAACCATTTGGCTTTCACTGAACATCAAACAAAAAAGAATTTCAAATTACAATAATACCATAGGAATCCTATACATATAAAACAAAAGGACAACTATTACATCATTTTTAAACTTCTGGTTTTTATAAAACACATAAGTATTACATAAACAGAAATATTTCAAATTTAGTGGATAAAGTTTATAATATTTTAGATTTTTTTAAAATTCTGGTTATAAGTAAACAAACACTTGAGTATTTAACTCAAGTTAAATCAAAATGTATAGGCTATTAAGGTAGATTATATTTACAGCATAACTGCTTTCATCTAGACTAGACAGAATTGAAAAGTCTCCTCCAGACGAATTAAAATCAATGAACATGTTTACATGATAACAACAGGCTTAAGTCCTCTTACAGTTGTGATATGATAAGAGAATATTTTGTACTATATGAAAAAATCACATGCCTGTCTGGGATGCGAACCTGGGACTACTGGATGAAAGGTTGAGATGCTACCACTCTACCATGGAGATTGCATCAGAATATAACCCTATTTAATTTTATGTTTTAACTTTTATGAACAATTGTATACAATTTTTAAACTTTTATTTTATTGTATGGATAAATTGTATAATGTCAGTTAGAATTGCATAAACAGAAACCATACAAAAAAAGAAAGAAAATAATAATGAAAATGTTATGATTTTTTTTAAAATAATAAAACCATGTTTAAAAAAGTAAAAATAATACATTTTTTATTATTCTATACATTTCCACTTCCAGAGGACCTCTTAATTAAAATAGCTTCCAAAAATCATTAGTTGGCCAAATAAAAGTTTGAAATTTAAAGAAATGGAAAAATATACATGTATGTATATTTTTTTTACTTTTTAGAACGTTTTTAAAGTGTGGGATCTTTTTGGAACTTCTTCCAATTATGTTGTCATCACAGGCCATAATATCCTAAAATTTTCAGAGGAGAAATAAGATAATGCCTGTAACCAAAGCAATGTTCATTGAACCATTTCCTATACGTGATAATTTAAGTTGAGAATGCTGCATGTAGTTTGTTGCATACTTATGAATTTTGTTTGTAGCTAATAGTTATAATGATGCAATTTAAAGTAAAAAATAATAATAAATGGAAAAATAAATTGTTTTTTATTTTGTTTTCTGAATAAAAATCATTAAATCTTAGTGTTTTTTTTTTGTTTCACCTCCAGAACCACCGTTAAGTTATATCTTCAGAGAATGAGATGAACGAATTGTAGCGTGTGTGAAAAATGCCATGCCTGACCGGGATTTGGATTTTCGGATTCGAACCCAGGACCGGGATGAAATCTTCTTAGTGGTGTGATAAACAGCAAAACCATTATTGTGAGTTATCATTAACTTTTCTATACTGTCACTGGAATATAGAATACATGTGTTTGGCAGTGGAAAATTTTTCTCCAACCTTTTTAGGTACAATTTGATAGCAGTGAAGTTTTATAGTTTTTTTTTCTGAAATGTTATTTTGAAAGGGAAGTACTGTGGTAATAATTCCTTGAAAATAAGTTAAACCCATCATACATTATATTGCACCTGTTAAATTTTAAGAAATGTTTATTTTGTGTTCTGCGGAAGTGAACATAGAACAGATTTCATCTGTATTATACTGATTTAAGTTTCTTTAACAACAGTAATACCATTTGTAAATATGCGAGTATTTTATAATGTATATAAATATTTTATTATTAATAATTATTACAATTAGATTACTTTTTTCTGATTCTCAGAACTTATAAGTATTTTATTTATTGTTATTATTGTATTTTAATTCTTTATGTCTGAATTTTTCAATTAAACCTTTTTAACTTATAAATATTTTTGATTCAATTTTGATAAAATGACTGGTAAAGTAAAAGTAAAACAAAACAATGTGAAGCGAAAAATAAATTTATGATAAACCAGTAATAATAAATAACAAATATATGTATTAATTTAAAATGCAACTTAATAAAAATAAAGATGCTATCAATCATAATCTATGATTGGCTCAATTAAAAAATTGGACAAAATTAAAGAAAAATTTTCGATAATGATAAAATTGTCCGATCGTTTAGGAACGATTTATAAGCAAAGGGATGAATATTTAAGAACCAGTTGCTCAAGTTCAAGCATTATAAGTGATGAGAATTTTATGAAAAAATGAATTTAAAGCATCATTTGGTTGGGCTTAAATGTTTCAAAAAACAACACAGTAGTATTAAATCAGGTTTGCATGAAGCAATGACATTGAGGCATTGACATTAGTAGAATTGAAGAACAAATTATTTTTTCTTATTGAAGACAAATATGAGGTACAAATGTGAGGATGAAAGTATTGTATAATTTAATAATATATTTTATATTACATCATTAAAATGCATGGTTTTATTTTAAAATCATTACATTTTATTACTTATTGTAATTTAATTTTTAATAAAAAAAGAAATGTTGATACAAAAGACTAATAAAAATATTAAGATATTTTAATTTTTTTTTTTTTTTAATTCCATCAATGTAAAATATAACCCATTTAAAAATGAAAAACTGCCAAATAGGATAATTTGTACATTTGTGGATGTTTGAAAAATGTTTACTCTAAATACATCCAAATAGTAGAAAAAATGTAAATAAATTTCTTTGCATGAGTGGTAGTGTCTTGGCCTTTCATCTGGAGGTCCCCGGTTTGAATCCTGGTCAGGCATGGCATTTTCACACATACTACAAATCATTCATCTCCATCCTCTGATGAAATACCTAACGGTAGTCCCGGAAGTTAAAAATATAAAAATAATAAATTTCTTTAAAAAATACTTTTTTCAAAATAATAAAGATATGTTTGTTTTCTTTTTTGTATGAAAAAATTTTTTTTTTATTTTTTACTTTTTGCACTGTTTAAACTTGCATTTAGTAGTCATATAGTACACTCCAAAAGCAATTTCAATGTAAATAGAAATTATCATAAAAAGTGAGTATAATTTACAATATTGTATGTACATACACACACAGTTCAAGTATACATGCATGCAAACACATGCACATCCATGGACATACACACACACACACACACACACACACACACATATATATATATATACACACAGATTGTATTATGAAATATTATATCATGATTGTATCATGGAAATATTTTAGGAATTTATACTGACAATAAAGGAAAATTATATATATTTATATTGACTGAGGGAAGTATTTTCTTTTTCTTGCCACCATTAACTACTTACTACATTAAGAATACACATCACTAAAGATGCATTTACAATATTATAAACTTATCTAGTTACTTAGAAATAAAATTTAGTATTTAAGTCGTTAGACATTTGTTTCCTTTTCCTCAAACATAATTACAATCAATGACAACAAAGGATATGCTGAAAAAAAAATTAATTTTTTAAAATTAATTTATAGCCATTCAAATAACACAATTATTGAGATTTATAACTTGAAGTATTACAATAGTTGTAGGTAAAAAAAAAATTCATCGCAAATCAGCTGATTTTGAAGTCGAGAGTTCTAAGGTTCATATCCTAGTAAAGATAAAAATTTTTATACGAATTTGAATATTAGATCGTGGATACCGGTGTTCTTTGGCGGTTGGATTTCAATTAACCACACTTCTCAGGAGTGGTCGACCTGAGATTGTACAAGACTATACTTCATTCACATTTATACACATCATCCTCATTCATCCTCTGAAGTAATACCTTACGATAATTCCGGAGGCCAAACAGATAAAGAGAAAGAGGTAAAAAAAAATTGTAATTAAATTATCATTAATATATTAATATCTATATACTAAATAACTGAAATAAAATTATAAGAAAAAACCAAACATAAATTTTTTTATGACATACCTTTTTGACAATACAATCAGTTGATTCATACTCTTTTAGAATGTGTTGTAATGATATATTACTTGATGAAACACCAGAAGGAATATCACATAATGATCTAACCATACCTATTGAAGAATGCAATACGATATCACTATTTTCTGAAAACTCTGTTTTTATTTTCACTTCGTTATCATCAATAACTGCAGTATTATTTATATTATTTGTTATTAAATTTTCTAATTTAATTTTATTATTATCAGTATTATCTATAGTTAATAAATTATTCCTTTTTGCTAATTTTTGTGGAACAATTGGAAACATTTTATTTTTTAATTATAAAAAAAAAAATTATCATATAACTAAACTGATTTTACTTTTCTTTTTAATTAGAAAAAAAAAAGATAAATTTAAAGCTATCTACTTAATAAAATTATCTTGTAAAAATTACTTATTAATCACTACAAACACATTTAAATAGCTGCAACATAAATTTTATGATAACTGCGATGAGAGAAAAGAACCTGTACTGCGAACAGTGAAAAACTAAAAGTGTAATGGTATAGTTATAATCATTGTAAAGTCATTATATATTAGTTTGTAGTGACTATTAGGGGTTTAGATTTGAGGGTTGTACTTATAATGGAGGGGGTATGATCTGTGTCACCCATCATCCATCCACCCTCAATACAATAATATGTGTACTGCACTTTCCATCCTCCTGTTCCACTCTATTCAGCAAATACTATTCTATTCACTTTTATCAAACACCTTGCATTTGCTAACTCCCAGCATCCCCATCCCTCTTCCGTAGCAAAAACTTCATCATCTGGTCATCCATCACTCATTCTAACATTCAATTAATGATTAATTGAACTGTAATTAACGTGTGATATAAATAACTAATAAGTTAATTATTATAATTCTTAAAGAAATACAATTTAATTTATGATTTATTTACTGTTCAAAAAAATGAGAACTATTTAAAATCTTTTTAATTTAAAAAAATTAAAATATTTCTGAATTTTATAATATTGTGTATTATTTAATAAAACAAGTTACATTTTTTATGTTATATATCCACAATTTTGCGATCAAAGGAAAAGTATAACAATATTATAAATCATTTGAGGCACTGTTCATACATTTACTCCTTAAAGGATTAAGCTGTATACAATTTAACTTCTGTGAATGTTAAATAGTCATTAATGAGCATAATTTAACCGTATAAATTATAAAGCAATTTCAGTAAATGGTTTGATAAAAAATATGAACCAGTAGAGACTACACTGAATTATTGGCATATCTGGGTGTTTCCCCTGATATCAGGTAAAATACAATTTATTATAAACTTGACTCAGTATTAGATTATAGTGAAATCTGGTAATGTGAATGCAAAACTTCCTTCTCTCTCTTTTTTTTTCTTTTTTTCTGTTTAGCCTTCAGAGTAAGGTATTACTTCAAAAGAGGAATGAGGATGATATATATGGATGTAAATGAAAGTATAGTCTTGTACAGTCTTAAGTCGATCATTCCTGAGAGGTGTGGTTTATTGAAACTCAACCAACATAAAACATCGGTATCCATGATCTATTATTCAAATCCATACAAACGTAACTGTAGCACTGTAAGATGGGTTATTAAAATCCTCCTGCTCTTTACTGTGTTCTGGTTTTTTCTTCTCTGCTTAAGACTGTTTGCATTTTGTTTTTAATTTCTTGTATATCCCACTCAGCCTCCCTGATGCAAGTTTCATCAAAATGTTTGGAAACCTTGATACAATTCTTCCCTGGATGTAACCCTACCTTTTCAAACACTATACATTTTGTCATATTCCCAGCACTGGAGGATCTTGCAGCCTCATAAATGCCAAATTCTCAAACTCGCATTCTGTGAATCACCATGCGGATACTTTTGAGGCAGGATTGGATTTGAAAGATTTTTAAATCTTTAATTTCTTGTATTACTGTTTTTGGTAAGCATGTGTGTTTATTGTGTTCATATGGTTCTTTAACTGAATAACCCAATACATATTTACACCACATGTCATCAGTCTGTGGGCATAAATTATGAGAAGATTCTTCATTTATAAATGAAAAGTGGAAATACTCAGCCCAAATAGCACATTACATCTTATTAATACTACTGGTGTTTCTCAAAATAGCTAAACTATAATAACTGTAACACAAGTTTTAATTTCATCAATAACTGGGTCTGATAATTGGCTACATCCACCAATAGATTTACATCAGCTAATGGTTTTTTTGCCTTTTAGATGTTTTATTTTATGCAACAGAATACCCATACACTTTTTCATGTGCCTGACACAATCTAATTTCTCAATTTTAAATTCTGGTCCATAGGATTTTTCTCTTGATAGAGCTGTAAAGCCATTACTAAGTTCAGCGCCAAGATAATACTTGTATCTTATGTTGTATAATGTTTTTGAACATTGGAACATTTTAAGAGCACCCTTCACCTACATCATACTATTTGTCCCATTATAATTAGCAATACAGGAAACAATAGGAATGTCATCCATTCTATTTTTACATGTGCAGTACTTGGAAAATATACACACACAAATCAATAACTCTTTTAGTAGTTAGTAGTTATACTAAGCCCACCGAGCTGGTCTAGTGGTTAACATGACATCGCAAATCAGCTAATTTCAAAGTCAAGAATTCTAGGATTCAAATCCTATTAAAGGTTTTATATGGTTTTATAAACTTTTACACGGATTTGAATACTAGATTGTGGATACCGGTGTTCTTTGGTGGCTGGGTTTCAATTAACCATACTTCTAAAGAGTAGTCGACCTGAGACTGTATAAGACTATACTTCATTTACATTCATACAAATCATATTCTCATTCATCCTCTGAAGTAATATCTTATGTTAGTTCCGGAGGCTAAACATAAAAAGAGAGAAAAGATAGATTCTTAGAGAGAGAAGGTAGTGGGAAGGGATAAAATCATAAAGAATGTATTCCTTTCTTCATTGAAATAACGCATGATTTTTATAGTCCTCTTTTATCTAGCAGAGGAAAAAATATTTTTATTTTCACCTTAATCATATTATATCAGCTCATAATCGATAATCTATCGATTATAATAAAATTTTATGTCGATTATGGGCGCAAAAGTTTAAAAAGTTTTTCCTAATGTGAACATTGAAATCTGTTCAAAAAGTAAACAATAAGCAACCCCTCCACGGTCCAACAAGATGTAGGTGATCTTTATCACATGTAAATAATGAGGTGTTAGTCTTGTACACATTCAGGCCGCCCATTTTTGAGATGTGTAATTAATTGAACTCTAACCACCAAATTAAACCTATATCCACAGTGTAATATACAGTTCTGTAAAAATGTAACTAAAATTTACTAGGATTTGAACCTTCGACTTGGAAAAATCAGCTGTTAACTGATACAACTCACAAAATTAAAAATATTTTTAAACATACTTCTCAGGAATGGTAGAACTGAGATTGTACAAGACTGCACTTCATTCACATATCCTCATTCATCCTCTGAAGTAATACCTTACAGTAGTTCTGGAGGCTAAACAGAAAAAAAAGAGAGAGTAGTTATAGTAAGAGCTGTGATAACCCCATTCAAAGATGTAAGCCCACATTTCTGCCAGAATCGATCAAAGATGGCAGTGACAATCTCTGCAGCGGTTGTTGTGAGCCTCAAGCTCCTCAATGACATCCTTTATTAAATTTTGACAAACATCTTTGGCCACAACACACAGAATCTTATTATATTTAGTAAATCTTGATAATGCTGGTAAATTCATCATGCCACAAAACTTAGTTTTTCCTAAGCATATATATCTGTATGATTTTAACATTTGTAACAATATCATATTTTTATTCAAAAATAGATATCAGAGCATTCTTTTTGCTAGTTAATCAACTAGTTAGTATAATCAATTTTCTGTTAGTATAATCAATTGGAGCCCACCAGGCTGGTCTCTAGCGGTTAATCCGTAGTCGCATATCAGCTGATTTTGAAGTCAATAGTTCTAAAGTTCAAACCTACTGAAGGTAGTTACTTTTATATGGATGTGAATACTAAATCACAGAGATCGGTGTTCTTTGGTGGTTGCATTTCAATTAATTACACATTTCAGGAATGGTCAACCTGAGATTGTACAAGACTACACTTCATTCACATTCATACATTTCATCCTCATTCATCCTCTGAAGTAATATCTTATGGTAGTTCTGGAAGCTAAATAGGAAAAATAAAAAAAAGAGAGTATATTCGACTGGGATTTTTTATTTCTGAGTTCTAATATAATTATTGTTATATCAGAATACATTATTCTCTGTTAGTTTTGTACATGATAAATTATTTTGTTCAAAGCCTAAGAGAAGTAAAGAAAATAAATGAGAAGATTTTTTAAATTAGAATTTTGACAGATGTAATAATATGTCAGCATTTTTTTTTGGTATATCATTCCTTTTTTCAGATTCTAAAAAAAAAGATATAAATTAATCAATAAAATTAAAAACATATTAATAATGTATTTTTATGACTATTCAGATTTTCATATACATGTATCAATCAATATATAATTAAGTTTATAAGAACAATTTTTACTTAATACTGTGAATTTGTGAAACCTGTGAATCATAGATAACCTCAAGTGTTTTATTAAATACTTAAACCAGTTAAAAATTAGTAAGTATAATTTAAAAAATGAGTCACCTTACTCTCATTTAATTAAGCAATTGCTGTTAAATTAGGAAAAAGATTTTAATCAAATAAGTTTTTTCTTTACTGTTTTAATGATTTTTTTTACCTCTGTAACCACAGTCAAGTATTGCATCAGAGGATGAAGATGAATGATGTGTAGCATGTGTGAAAATGCCATGCCTGACCGGGATTCGAACCTGGGACCTCCGGATGAAAGGCCGAGATGCTACCACTCGCACCGTGGAAGATGGCAGTTTTAATGATTTAGCGTATTTTAAATATTTGTATTATTTAGCATAATTATTTTCTTAATTTATTGAAATCTATATTTTTTGTTATTGAAGGAGGGGGTTCTCTTATATTTATTTTCATCTTTCCTGGTTTGGGTTCTAAATATGTAGGCCAAACATGCTCGTTTATGTTTAAGCTGTAAAGCCAGTCGTGTTTGGGTTTTTTTGGTTTTTAAGAGGGTCTTGATCTTGATCTAGCAGGTTCATCTTACACTCACATGTCTAGTAATAAGAAAGAAGGAATCAAGAATTAAGAAAAAGGACAGGTGTGATAGGGGATCCATTGGGGTAGTTGTCTTGCTCAGTGCTTTCTTGATATGATTTATTAAGGGAACAGCTCCTTGATAATTGGTCTTCGATAATCACTTTTCTGTCCAGTTGCTGCTACCAAAGCCAATGTAATGTCAAACTGACTAAAATTTGATTATAGTCCCAAATAGGAAAATTCAGCCTTATTTCTTTGTTAAAAAAATAAGTGCCTAAAAATTTAAAAACATGGTTAAACCATTGGTCCTTAAACTGATTATCTGATTTTAACTACTACTTATCAAATGCTTAACTAATTTGCTGAAAATCTGTTAGACAAAGTACTTGATATAATTAAAAAAACAACTAAACAATTAACAACAATTATTACAATTAATTCACTATTCTTGAATCAAACAATACCTTTAACTCCAACTAGTAAGTAAAGTTTAATAAGAAAATTCAGTCAAAGAATTATATTTAGTTTTATTGTCAGCCAGTAATATATAACACATAAGATGTTGATCTGGATAATATGTGTGCAGATTTCTAAGTAACATCTTATAAAAAAGAAAAGCTTTATAAGCTGTAGAATTAAAATGTTCTAGTTCTTCTACAGGTTGTGATATACTCACAGTTGATTTGTGTTAAACAGGCAAAAGAAAATACTATATTAACATATTATTGATCAACCCAGGTCCATCCCAATTTTAAAAATTTTTTCACG
The DNA here is from genome assembly GCA_010016005.3 of Zanna intricata. Taxonomy (NCBI): domain Eukaryota; kingdom Metazoa; phylum Arthropoda; class Insecta; order Hemiptera; family Fulgoridae; genus Zanna; species Zanna intricata. The sequence goes on along the minus strand of JAAAKQ030209391.1, from coordinate 200 downwards.
TTATTAAATCCACAGGATTTAAATTACATAACGCTTTTTAAACTTAATTTTCATTTATCATTATAATATCTTAACTTGTTTTAATTATTTATTACAGGCATTTTTAATTATTTATTACAGGATGTCGAAGAGGATGAAAAGGGAGATACAATACTGAGATCTGAATTTAATAGAGCGTTAAAAGATCTGAATAGCAGAAA
>JAAAKQ030209369.1:0-11676 GCA_010016005.3 Zanna intricata | reverse complement strand
AAATCGCCCTCGCCGTAGGCTTAGGTCGACCTACACGTAGCCCGAAAGCTAAATAACCGTGACGCGGAAGCACGAAACTCCGCGCCTACCATAATGGGTAGGTCAGCTCCACCAGTCCGGATCTTTTCTGTTGCCTTCCTCTAACCCTGGGGCGAGAAGCCAGAGTCAACACAATCAACCCTAGCGCTATCACTAGAGGCCGGGATTCCGTCTTTATGCCTGCGCCTCTAGTGTGATCTTCCCGTGAAGGAGCTCACACCGGGACTCGGTCTTTTAGTTGTTCTTCATGATATCGGGGAGGGGGAGTCCCCGTGTCTCCTCACTGCCGTTCATCAGTGCACTCACCGATGAACGGCAGCTCCGCAGGAGGCCGCTCCCCATATCTATACCAGACGATTCATCCGATCAGCAGATATGTAAAATCGACGGAGACGAATGTCAATAGCTATAGCTATCACAGATAATACAGAGTAAGGAAGTAATAGGCACGATAATAGTCATAGATACATAACAGACAGATGAGTAAATTCACAGCAGATATAACAGTGGATGCAAGCATGTACAAAATTATAACATAAATATTATAGAGCATACCGACATAAACATAACATTGGCCAGTTGGCATGAACAGTGGCTATAACAGTGGACATGAATAAACAGTAAATAAACACAAGATATATAACTAGCATAGACACCAGCAGGTGGTTGTGTTTCTATTAACTACACGTCTCAGGAATCGACCTGAGCCTGTTCAAGACTACATGTTTTTACCGGTACATTTACACTTAAATTGCACTACGTTAGACCTGGCAAACCAGTAGCCGTGATTGCGTTTGCTAAGATTAGTAAATTTATAAGATATACATAATGTATAAGATATGTATAGTAAAAATATACTCATAACCCAGACCTGGCAGTAGCCGGAACACAAATAAAATAGCAATAAAGTATAACCTACAAGGCATTGATTCAATAAAGGAGTGGTACGTAAAATAAATGCTGTTTTATATTACTGTCCGAATTTTTATTACATCTGTGATACAAACAATATGTACCCAATACAGCCATTGTTTCTTCTATAATGACGTTTACTACAAAACCTATTTCCCTAAGATGAACAAACTGATGTCACTTGTACGACTAAGTCACTTGCAAATTAAAAAGACTTTCGTATGCTGATATGTAATTCAAAATTTGTCTTAATTAAGAAGGCAAACCGATACTACGTTACCCCTCATTTCTTCTAGTAAGAGTGGTATAAGATATATTTGTTATTATTGAAAACGTGAACGACAGTATTGTGTGAAAAATTATACTTCATACCACTTCTCCTGCAATAGGTTGGTTATACCACCATTCAAACGAATACTTGTAATTAAAATAAAAAATATAGAATAAAAATCTATCATTTTTTTTTTTTTCAATTTTTTTATGTAACTTCAAAGATAACTTTGAATATACTTCCATTAAAGTGTGGGAATATCTAAAAAAAAATTATTAAAAGTCAAAATTTACAGTATATTTCAATTATTTTTTTTATTTATATATCACGCACTAAAGTCGCATCGTTTCTTATAGAAAGAGGTAAAGTCATTTCTTTTAGACTGAATATCACATTTTTCTTCTTTTAACTTTAAAATATGCCAAGATTAGTAATATGGACTAGACTCGTGAAAAAAATATGATTATTATATTTAAATTAGACTGTATTTTATGGCTCATTTATGTATTAATAGTTTTGGTACTAAGCTTTTATGTTGTTACAGGTATTCCAAAGAATGGAACTTTGTATATCTGTTTTTTTTTTTTTTAATTATTAATGGAATAAATTTTTATTTATTTTAAATTAAAAAGAATGTTTCAGAAACAATGTTACTCTGTTGATAAGTTTTTAAATAGATAAATTTCATTGTTTTTTATACAAAGTGAATCAGGAGGATAAATAAATACTTTGACAACTCATTCTAGAGGCTAAAAATAAGAAAAAAATTCATATAAACATAGGTCCGAAAACGTTGCGTTAGCGAGTTATACAGGATGAAAGACTTCGCACGAGTTTCAGTTCCTCCGGGTAAATTAAGGCTTTCTGAAATTCTGGAAAGGTCAATTAAGGGGCAAATTCAATTGTTTCTTATTGTTTTTTATTGACGCCAAAAATAGGGTCAAAAAATACATTTTTTTTACATTTGACGTACAATAACGTTGTTAAATTGGCAATAAATCATACATTTTTAAACAAAAATTGTAGAGAATTTAATTATAAGAAGATTGATGTAAATAATGTCAACAGAAAATAAATAAAACTTTAGACATGTCGACTCTTATTAACAACAAAACGGACGAAAACTTAGAAGAAAATGTTACAAAAAAAGAAAACAGATGTGTATATTTGTATTATTTATATATTTGTATGTGTATATGTATATTTCTATTAAGTTGTAATGAAGTATGCATTTAAGAATTTATCAATTAATATCTTGAAAATTGTTTTAATTTTTATTACATTTATTTAACTAGTATCTTCAGGTATTTACTTAACTAGTATCTACTTATTATAATTATTATTTTATATAATAATTATTTTTGATACATTTATACGATTATAAAATTATTCTTCTTTGTTATTCTTTAATTTTTTACTATGAAATAATACTTTGATTTAGTTCCTTCCCGCCAAAAGCTGGAACATGCCTTCTTTCATCAGTGGAATAGATCATTTATCGCACTTGATGGATCTATATTACTTTTATGTTTACAGTGAATTATTAATTATATTCTCGTCTGAATAAACTATTTATTTATTCATAAACCGAAAAAATATTTTTTTAAAAATTCAAATTTTTACCGATAATTTTTTAAAGCATTTCATAGGGTATATTTTGTTCCAAACTGTGTTATATATTAAAATAATGATATATATTATCTTTAAATTTTATTTAGTGATTAACTTTACTGTAAATTTTAAGACTTCGAATGATGAAGAAAAATATATTTAATTATACGCGGTATACGAGTTGAGATTCGCAACAGAAATTGCGTTCTAAAAGAATGCAGGAAAACCAGCTAGTCGTATGCACAAGCATTATCAACGTGAACTCGGAATACAATTAAATACCGCCGTATAATAATATGACATCAACAAAGCAACAAGGTATACTGGATTTCTTCGCTATCAAACATAATATGGGAATGACAACTGCGTGTGTGTATATGTACGCGCGCACGCTCATTTAGAAAAAAATATATATTGTCCGTAACCGTTATTTTAATAACCGATAGGTACACCGGACGTTCCTAGTTTCACGCTATGTTAGGTTACTTATTTTTTCTAAGTACACTTGATTAATCGACATCCTTTATCGTTTTCTCAGGAACTTTACATCGGATAGTGTATATAATGTTCGATATTTATTATACCATATAAAAATATAATTTAATATATATGCCAACACGCAAACATACATACTATTGTAATTATTGTTATATAACGTAATTTTTTAAGAAATATTCTTTTTTCTTTTTCTGTTTAGCCTCCGGAATTACCGTAAAGAATTACTTCAGAGGATGAATGAGGATGATATGTATGAATGTGAATGAGTGTAGTCGTGTAAAATCTCAGGTCAACCATTCCTGAGAAGTGTGGTTAATTGAAAAAAAAAACCACCAAAGGACACCGGTATCCACGATCTAGTATTCAAATCTATATAAAAGTTTCAATACCTTTACTAGGATTTGAACCTTAGAACTCTCGACTTCGAAATCAGCTGACTTGCGATGTCGCGTTACCCACTAGACCAGCCAGGTGGGCACTAAGAAATATTCTTAAAATACTAAAACTGTTTTATAAAATCATTTTAAATGAATGCGACATCGTAACATCTTCTTTATCGTAAATAGGTGACGGAATCTCGTATAAGATATACAGACACTTCATCTAATAAAAGCGTTTCTTTTTCTATACTTAAATGGAAACAAAACCTGAGTTGTTATTGAGATTGATGAGGTACAGGTAATAAATAAGTTTCCTTTCATAAAAGAGAATGTATTCTCATTCATTAAAAACTAGTAATTTCTATAAAACTAGTAATTTCTAGAATAGAATTCCATTCTATCTATATTAAAGCTTTTTTTCAGTTAACGAATGAAATTATATAATATCAATCATTGATGAATCAACAATCTATTATTTTAATTGAACCAACAATCTATTTTGAGCCAGTATTATATCAAAATAGATATCATTTTTCGGAAAATTTTGAAAATAGATAAAGAAAATCTTTGACAGTCATGGTAGAAGAAAAGATTATAAACTAAAAACAAACGGAAAGGCTGGCAGATTGATAGAAGTGGAAAGGTCCACTTCTATCCAGAATTTTAAAAAGATTTTTCAATTTAAAACCACAAAATCCTACATCGTACACTAAAATAACATAATATTTTTGTCATTAATAACATATATAAATCATATTAATAAAATATATAAATTTTTTTTTATCACTTAGTAATGATTTCTTAAAAATTTAATTTCAAATTTTCGGAGAAAAGGATGAAGAGTGTTATTTTAATATCTTCAATTAAGTATAAATGATGAAATACATACATCTAAAACTAGAAAAACAACTTTTCGGTGCAAGAAAACATTTAGAATTTATCGAATCAAAAGTGTTGTCAGAGAATTGGTTAATTCTCTGCTTTCTGATTTTCTGCTTAGAAAATCATAAAAAAAATGTAATATTAACTAATACAAAATTTATATCAGAAAAAAATAAGCAAAAAAAAAAAGACGAAATCTAATTATTCAGAAAAGTATTAGTATTTTAAGAAGCGATTATTCTTATAATAAATATTCCATAAAGCGTCCTGCTAATTTTATATATAAAATTTTATAAATTTATTTAAAATCTTCGAAGAGATTTTGCATGAAATGAATTCGTTTTCTACAGAATAATTGCCAAACATTTCTTAAAAATATTGGAAAGCATTAAAATTTTTGTTGAGTTCAAAATTTACATTTTATTTAAAAAAAAAAAAAAATGTACATTTAACAAAAATAAAAGATTTTTTTTTTTACAAATGACCTGTAAAATAAGAATTTATGTGTTCTGACTGATGCATCGATAAAATTCGGAAAAACTGCTAAAAACGGTTATTTTGCGAAAATTCTCAACACAGTTGTTTTTACGTTTGAGGATCGACCTTTGGGGAAAGTATAGGTAATGTCTTATAGAATATTTGTGAGAAAAAGCAGAATTCTATCAAATGCATACTTTGCGCAGAGTAGACATTTTAAATTTTTTATGCTTTTCTTGTAGCATTCATTTTACATCGTATGATCAAATCAACGAGTTTGGGGAAATATGTTTGATGCCATGTCGTGCTGGATTTTCTCGCTGTAGCCGTATAACCCCAGTACCACCGCCTCACTCGGCTCGCGCAATGCGCTCACACTAATATTCAAGGTTTAGGTGTACTTTGATCTAATTAACTCATTTAAACGAATGGAAGTAAATTACTGAATTGTTTAGCTTCTCTACTTTCCGAATCCGTCTTTAAATGTTCATTTTATCGTCTATATAATATTACCTATATTTTCCCCAAAGGCTGATGCTTCAAATGCAAAAACAACCGAGTTGGGGATTTTCCCAAAAATAACAATTTTTAGCAGTTTTTCCAGATTTTCTCGGCGGGAAATGCATTCATGAAAACGTATGAGGTCTCATATTACAGGTTTTGCAATTTTCAGGTTTTACAGGAATTGAATATATCGTCATTGTTCCAACGGTTTTCATTTTATAAGCAAAACATAAAAGAAAAGCATATTTGCAAGAAAACCTTGTTTTAGCAAACTTTTTTTTAAACCTCCGGAACCAACGTTAGATATTACCTCAGAAGATGATATGAATGATTTTTAGCGTGTGTGAAAATGCTTTGCCTGACTGAGATTTGTACCCGGAACCTCCGTATGAAAGGCCGAGACGCTACCACTCGCGCCACGGAGGCCTAGTTGCGAGTTTAATATACGTTTACATCTACGAAAAGTACTTAAAAATATCCCGCTATCGGTTTCAAGGTAACAGTTTTGTTACAAACTCGGTCTTTTTGAGCTCTATTGATTGGTCTACACCTCCGGTAAGACATAAGTAGTCTGATTTTGTATTGTTTTTAATTTCTTAATGAAAATTACGTCTTCTTTAAATACTGATAAATAATATTTTCTATTAAATCTAAAATCTTGAAAAACGGTTAACCTTGCTTAAAAATTAATTTATTAAGTATTTGTTTTATTAATTTTTATTTTTCTTAATTCCACTTTTATAAACGGTAAAGCAATCTTTTTTAACATCATGATTTAATCAGCGGCTACGTGAAGGAATAACTTTAAAATATAAGCTCTCCCTTTAAATCTGACTAATCACCAAATAATTAAGATTTGAATCAATTTTCCTCTTAAAACTATTCTCTAAACTAAATAAATATAATTTTAAAATTATTCATATATCCTAGAAGTTTTTGAAGTTTAGAAAAAAATCGGTATATGGATAAACAGACAATCATACACAAACAGATGAGAGCGCGTGTTTGTATTGATTTATAGAGAATATAAATATTGTAATATAATTGTTCATAAGCAAAGAATGTCAGATGTCACACCATAAATATTTTATAACATGATATAATAAAATTAAATGGAAGGAAGCAGAGCAGAATTAATCATGAATGAATATTAAAAATAATAGTATTTTATGCAATGAAGAGGCATAATATACTTTAATTAATAAAATTACGTATTTAATGATTGTACTGGATACAAATGCATATAAAAAATATCAAAGAAAATAATTATAACTGGAAATAAATTGCATTTTAATTGATTAATAACATCATTAAAACTATAATCTTTACAGCAGTCGCTAATAAAAATTTTAGATAATTCATTTAAAAAAAAAAAAATGGATGATATATAATAATTTTTAATGGCTTATCTTAATGCGAAATTACATTTTATTACTTTTTGACTGTTTAATGTTTGTTATACGAGAATATTTGTTATAGGTAATTCAATGTGGTTGAAGGACGAATTTATTGGAACGGGAATACAGATGTACGTGTCCCCCTCCCACCTTCGTACTTAATTTAATACCAGATGTTAGGTAAAAATTTCCAACTGCTTGTAAATATCAGTGATAAACATAAAAATAAATTTTTCTCTGCAAACTGCTAGAATATATTTTTAATTTAACAATACTTTCACACAAAACTAAAGAAAATTAGCTCATTAAATTTATATACATTCAACCATGTTTCAAGTTAAAATTGTTTAACCCTAATGATACTAGAAATTGAACTAATAACCACCATTGAAATCTTGACCATTCTTTATAATGAAATATTTAGAGAAATTACCCTTCTAACGAAATTATTTTTTCTCTTTTTGTTGTCTTTTTAATACTCAAGTTATTTTTTCAAAAAGCAAATTAAAGGTTAAGCGTTACACGTAATAAGACATGTAACAACTTTGATCAGAAAAATTTTATATTAAATCTTTAATTATAATACTCTTTTGACGGATTGTTGATTTAAAATCTAAATCAACTATTTTACATAATCTACGTTTTAAAAATCGAAAAAGGAGTTCTACTCATGAAGAAAATCTAAATAGGAGTGAATCGGATGAGAGTTTGGTGAGGTGGAATACTTCCTCACCCAACTGTTGTCGGGACATGACGGATTTAGAGCCTACTTATTCGAGTTTAAAAGGAGAAACGGTTTTCATTGTATGTACTGTGGCGTGGATGACACACCGAAGCATGTATTCTTCCAGTGTGCGAGATGGGAAGGAGTCAGAGCGCAACATGGGTTAGAATGGCTCTGCCCTGAGACTCTGATTGAATATATGCTTCGAGGAAGGAGGCAGTGAGGTGAGGTCTCCTCCTTGACCTCAAGAATCTTAAGAATCAAGGAAAGAGAGGCGGCACGATGGCACCCGATTAGCAGAGATAGGCTGAGGGCATGGGTAACAAGACTGTATAGTTGTGAGAAACACGGGATGGTTGAGAGAGAGAAAAACAAACGGGGAGGAAAGTGAAGATGTCGAATCGTGGCAACGATTAGGGCCAGGGAGGCAGCCCTCCTGCCTGGGACACCTTGGCTCAACCGCGCGAAAGAGTCGAAGTACCTCTGATGATGGCACGAGAGACCCTCAAGGTGTGAGAGGATGAACGAGTTGCGGTGAAGGACATACGAAAGGCATGTTCGGATCCAGATAAGATAGGGCCGGGAAGAGCAGCTCTCTTTTGAGGAGGGGCATTTTGGCTGACCAGATGGGGTAGTAGGATTGCTCCATTGATACAGAGAGACCCTAAAGAGTGACCTACGGATGGTGGTAAGGGGCAGGGTGAGGCAATCTGCTGCCACGGCACTCGGGAGTGACTGCTATAATGCCTAACAGCGGATCCGGTCACTTCTGGTAGTGTGAAATCGTTGAGGTAGTTAGGTTTAGTCGGCATTCTAGGCATACATTCCAGGTCATTCTTAACATCTAGCGAGACTTGTGTGAGCACGACACTACTCCAGTTGGCAAGCCATTTGGGGTGTACGTAAATGTATTCCCCATCATCGGTAACAAAAAAAAAGGACAAAAAAAAGAGTTCTGTCCCCCCCTCTCTTAATCTTCTATTATTTAACTTTTCAGGACATACTGTAAAGAAACACAATAAAAAATAAATCAGATATGAAATTGTAGAAAATTTTGAAAAAAAAACATTTTTCAAAATCCAACTCTTCCAAAAACAAAATTTTTATATTTCTTAATTGAGAATGTATTTTACCAATAGATTTTTCAAAATGAAAAACTGATTTTTTTTTTTTAATACTTTTATTTATAGTCGCATAAACAATTAAAGTCATTAGCGACTTATCAGTGTAATGTAACTGTACCGGTAAATATGTAATCTTAAACAAACTCAGGCTGACCATTCTTGAGACTTGTAGTTAATGAACTCTAACTATTAAGGAATTAACCACACTTCTCAGGAATGGTTTGACTTGACACTGTACAAAACTACATTTAACTTACATTCATATTATGTTAATAAACATTTAACGTACATAAGAGTACATTTAATTTACATTCATTCATATCATTCTCATTCATCCTTTGAAATACCTTATGGGTGGTTCAGGAGGCTAAACAGAAAAAGAATGAAAGATCAACCCGTTGGGTTTCTGATTTCTTTAAACAATTATTATGACAAATTTTATAAAAATATTCCCTAAAAAATAGAAAATAATACTTTTTAAATCTTTAAAATATGGACAATTGAAAGTTGGTCCCAGATTAAGTATAATTACTAACAACTTATCAATTTGTAATTTGGGCCGATTTCAAAATACGAAAATTAAACAAAATAATAGAAAATGTACTTTTTAGGATACTTATTTATAAAGAATTATAATTTTTTTTAAAGTATATTTTAAATTTATAATTTTAATTTAAAATATGGTCAGTTCGTAAGAAGATCAAAGTAAAAAATTCTGCATCTTGACAGAAATATAAAGAAACCCAGAAAATTAAAAATAAAAAGTCTAGAACCAGTCGTGAGATAAGGCTCCTGGAATGCGGAACATGTATTTTTTTACTCTAAATTTAGTAATGACTTTTTAAAAAATTCGCAAAAAATACTTAGAATATAAGAACGATATGATTCTAGAAATCAATACGCTAAAATTAAATATCAATCCAAAAGTAAACAATGATGAGAAAAGTAAGATAATTCTCTTAAAATCGGGTAATGAAACAATGAAAGTTTAATAAGCTTATATGAAGCTTAATCGAATATCAGCTTACACAATTTTTAATGTGAAATCAGCTTATCTGAAATATAGAGTTATCTGAGTAACTTCCGCTATAAAACAAAAAACGAATCATCGTTTCTTTTGTGACGAATAAAGCTTGACCGAATAGAGTGATTCACGTACTTTTACTGGCGCTTTCTAAGCTCATTCTACTAGCGAAAATAATGAAAATAGGACTTTCTCGTCATGCGGCTAAAACCACGTAGTGTTTATAAAATCAATTGAAACTATTTTTAAATGTTTGCAACTATGCCGCATATCAAAACCCAAAGCATTTTTTAAAATTATTTTTATGCAACAAAACTAAAAATAAAAATTTCGACGTTATAATTCATTATAAAATTATAAATTCCACTTATAATTACAAGATAATATTATTGGCTTAAGATTAAAACCGCAAATTTCGAATCTGGTGTTACTAAAAAAAAAAAAAAAGAAGATTTTATTTCAACAATTTTAAATTTTAAAATCGTATTCAGTGCCCTTGAAAATGTGTTAACTGATATCTCACGCGAACATGCTTGTTACTTTTTTCGCGAACCCCAAAGTGGTAATCAAAGTTCGATTTTATAAAAAAAAAAATCTACTTTTAAAGCAGTCTTGATTATAATAAAAAAGGGAAAGAAGAAAAATGTTAAAAATGCGTGACTTCTGGTCGGGTCTGGCCGCTTGGTGGGGTTCGGGGCTCCCAATTTAGTAAATATTGATTGATAAGCTAATTAAATGACATTAGGAGAAATCACAATGAAAAACAACCATCATAGCAATCAAAACAAAGCTTCAAAGTTCAGAGCATTTTCTTGGGATGCGATTTTGCAAATGTTTTTTTTTTTTGCAAATATAGTTGTTTTAATCGTTAACAAATGTGCCTAAGAAAAATACAACTTTTAATTACGCGAAATCTAGAGATACTGAGGATGACTATGCTCTACAGTCTCATCCCCATCCTTATCGTTTACAGTTAAACAATTTAATGCTATTAATGATCCATGTAAAGAAGTAAACTAATCAAGTTTGGTCAAAACAGATCCAGTCGTTCTGTAAATACAAGGTGATTTAGAGGCTAACATCGAGAACACACAAACACATACGCACGCACGCACGCGCACACACGTACATACGAGCGCACTAACATCCGGAAAATTTTCATCTGGTTTTTTGGGTTCCTTAAATGTCAAAACATTAACATCCGGTGAAAACTGCACATGCCAAAATTTTACCGATTACAATACTTTCCCAAGTAAAAGTTATAAATATGGGTCCGGAAACGCTACTTTAGCGAGTTACGACTAACGAAAGATTTCGCCCTCATTGCTGGGGAAAGAGTGAAATAAAAACCATATTAAAATTTTATAAAGCCAAATTGAGAGGTAAAATTGATCGTTTCTTATAGTTTTTGGTCTAGCAAATTTAATAAAACAGATTCTTAAACTATATCTCGAGTAGTTTTATAATATCCATCCCAACTCCCCTAGGGGAAGACACCCACCAAGTGACGATTCCGGTCGCTACACCACCCCTCCCGTTCATAGCCTGAGGGGCGTTACCGGGAGTCGTCTTATTGGTCTTCGTACTGATTACATATCTTAGTCATCAGCCAGGCCTCGGTCGGGATGCCCCCGATGCAAATGCCGCGATCGACATTTAGCATCAGAGTAAGAAACCTCAGCAGCAAACGCTCTCGCCGTAGGCTTAGGTTGATCTACACGCAGCCCTAAAACTATATAACCGCATCGCGGAAGCGCGAAACCTCGCGCCTACTCTAAATCAATCTAACTACCCATGTGACTTTTAATGCCATATGCGCAACGATCAAATCGA
>JAAAKQ030209358.1:0-11676 GCA_010016005.3 Zanna intricata | reverse complement strand
ACCACTCCTGAGAAGTGTGGTTAATTGAAACCCAACCACCAAAGAACACCGGTATCCACGATCTAGGATTCAAATCCTTATAAAAATTTTTATCTTTACTAGGACTTGAACTTTAGAACTCTCGACTTCGAAATCAGCTGATTTGCGATGTCGCATTAACCACTAGACCAACCCGGTGGGTTATTATGTTAAATCTGGAAATATGGAGGATAACCTCTGTAATAAAGTGTTTGTTGGGCAAAACTATTTTACGGAAAGTGCAGTATTAAAAAGAATTGTATTGATAAAGAATGAAAACATTTTTCTACAGTTCTGATTTTTTTTCTGAATATTTCTCTAAGCTTGATTTAAATTTCTTTATAATAATGCTGATTGATGATTGTGCCTTCTGGAACCTGTTCTTCCAAGATTGTGCTCTTGACATCAAAAAACACAACCATGGCTTTGAATTTGAGCATGCTTTGATCAGCTTTTTTTATCTTTGATGGTAAAGATGTTTTCTTATATATTATTCACTGTTGTTTTGTCTCCGGATTATACTGGAACATCCAGGTTTTATTATAAGTTATGATTTTTTGAAAATTGTTGGGGGTTTGTATCAGACTGTTATAACAGGTTACTGTAAATTTCTTTTCAATATTCTTTTTGTTTGAGTGTGAGTTCCTAGAGACCATTTTGGTACAAACATTTTCATGTTGTATACCTCATGCAAAATTTTCAATGAAATATTTTTGATGATGTTCATGGCTTCAGATATTTGGACACTTGAGTCAGCGTTCTCTTTTGGACAATATGACTAATTTTTTGTGCATTTTCTTTGATTCTTGAAAAACATCATCGATGGTGTTCATTGTTTTAAATTTTTTTTTATGTTCTTCACTGAATTTTTTGTGCCTCTAACACACATGTGCATGTGATATCCAGGCTTCTTCCTGAGACTCCCTTGGTAAGTATTTGAAAACATTCCATTGGTGTTTCTTTCAGTTTTACTGAAAATTTTAAATTGATATCATTCAATGTTTAAAGTTAGTTTTATTCTGGCTTATAACAGAAAACAAACTACATTAAACAATGACCCACAATCAACTGAATGACCAAGAGTGGTATTGTTCATGTAAATTTAAACACTTTCAAGGTCTCTGCCAAAGCACTCAAAATTACTTCTTACTGATATCTTTAAGAAGTAAAAATAGAGTCTTGATATTTAATAGACGCACCTGTTACTACATTAATAGTCTAATACTAAAAAAAAAAATATTGTCAACATTACTATGCTTGGAAAAACAACAAACTACATTATCACAACTACGTTATCCAACATTTTTAAACATTTAATTAATAATAAAAAAATTTAAAAAATTGTGTATTTTAAAAATTATATATAAATGAAGGTTCGATGACCCTAAGATTTAAGATTCAATCTTATCTAAATATATATATTTATCATAATTTTAAGAAATAATATATTTTAGTATATTAAGCATTATTAATCATTTTATTGTTTGATATAACTCATAGGTTATACAAAAATGTAATTTATTAAAAAATTTAAAAGAAACATTTTAAATCGATAAAATTAGGGACAAACTGTGTAATTTAAATTGAAAAAAGGTTCCTGCTAAGACATTTAAAAAATAACATAACAAATATTTAATTTAAAATTATAAATTAGAATCTCTTTTTAATATAATATTATCTAATTCGTACCTTAAATTATACATTGTACATTAATAATTATGAATACCTACCTGTTTGTAAAGTTTTGTAATAGTAATAATTTTCAACTTTTAAGAAATATTAGCCTATCGTAAGTAGGATTATCATAATTAAAGATCATCTCACAGTCTTCTGAAAAATAAAATTTGTCGTTTGATGCATATCTCTAATGCAGTAAACCATTAATAAAACATTTTTAGGTTGTGATCAAATATGTATTTTTTCAGTTTTTTTGTTCAAAAATAATTTACACTACAAGTCTTTAATACACTTGTTTTTTTTTAGTAATATAATTTATTAGATCTGTACTATTTAGTTAGAAGAAAAAACATTGTGTCTTCCTATCAAACAAAATCCTTTTTAAATTGAGCAATTTCTTTACCTCTTGAAAGTGATACGACTTTTTTATATTAATGTAATTCTTCTGTTTTTGGGTAATGATATCTGCAATATTACCTTACATCGCATCACCATGTACATATAGGGAAACACTACACAATGGACAGCAAAAAAGTAAATATGAAAGACTAATGTAAAATTTATGACTAATGGAGAGGAACTGATCATTAGTTAATTAAGGAATTTGTAGGAAGGATGGTAGGGGTTTTAGCTCACAGGTCTGGTTAACTCGTCATCGCAAATCAGCTGATTGCAAAGTTGATGACTAGTTAACATTCCAAGGAGCATTTAACCCTTCACTCAATTCTAAGACACCAGAATTACCAAGTTACCTACTGTTCCAAATGTTTACTTTTTTCTGCAGAAGTTTGTTTAATGTATTCTATTTTCAGGTCAGATAATCATAACTTTCATCTTTGGGATATTTTTACACCTTGTTTGTATCCATTTTTTAATTTGTCACCACTGTTTATATCTTTTTACAGTTTTGGAATTAAAATTAAATAATTTGTGTAAAATTTTGTCCAGGATCTTTGTATCTTGTACATCCCAATACATTTCTTTCTTAACATATTGAACATTTTGGTTGAAAAGTATCTTCTTGCTTGACAGTTGCTCTATTGGAAATTCTTTTCTCATGAACATCAGTTCCAATTTTTTCTATAGAAGGATTTTTCCATAGGAGTCTGAATTTACTTTATCAATATTGAAATTAGTTAATGAAGAAAACTGGTTCTGGTATTCTATAGCAATCAATATTAATTAGCGGATTGTTAAGTTTCAATTAATACATACACAGCAGTTTATGTAGTACGAATAATAATTATACAAAGTAATAAGTATCTCCTTTGAATGTTTACTTATTTATTTACTTTTTAATTCCTCTCTTATGTTGAATGATGTATGAGATGTGTACAACTGTTTAAACCATAAAATAGCACGAAAAATATAGTGTTCTGTTGCTATTCGTTAAATTTCTTTCAGATTTTTTTTTACAGATTTTTAATTTTTTTGAAAAACTTTGGGAACTTTGTTTCCTGGATTGGGATTTTATTTTATACTTTTTATCTTTTGACATTTTGATTGACATTTGAAGATCCAATTATAATTTAAATAAAGGAACATGTATTATTTAAATAAATGGATTATTAATCAAATAATAATAAATTATTATTATTATTATTAAACCAAATCATCAGTTCATTTTTCATGTTATGCTTTATGCAATATGTTTTCAGTTTTGAATAGACAATAATAGTTGTAACAATAACATTTTTTTTGGTGTATTCATTAATGATTGCATTGTGAAAGGATTCTTTCCATTGTACTCAATTCAAGGTTTTTTAAGTGCTAGTAATTTTTTACTGTTGTTAAAATAAATTTGCTGTGAATAATCACATAGTGCTGGTTGAATTTATAATATTAATTAAACTGATTTTTCTTTTTGGCTAATGATTATTGTAGTGTTTCATGTTTTTAATCTGCTTATTCTTTGCATTTAATTAGAAAATTGTTTTTTCTATCTTAACTTTAAAATATGTTTTATATCATTTTTTTTTTTAGTAAAATATTTTTTTTTTTTTTAGTTACAGAAAGGCTATCGTGTAATGAAGAAGTTCTGTGATTTACCTGAGGACATTAGAATGTTGCATGCTTGTAAGAAAATTGATCAACTAGGTGTTGATCGTTTGGATGTTATGCCCCGTGATGACCACCTACATGGCTATGTGCCTCCTGGCACAGACAGGTGACTTATGTGTGCGTCAAAACACACTCAAGCTTATGTTTTTATAATTATGTGTTACTGAATAATATTATATTGGTTTCATTATGAGTCTAACCACTTTATTAATTTTTCACAGTTTTTAAGTTATACAGATTTCCATTAAATTAGTCAAAATTCTGTTGATATTATTTATGTCTCAGAATGTTTATGTATCTTTTGTGTATCATAACATACTTTTTCTGATTTTTTTATGTTGGTAGCCTGAGTAACAATGTTCAGTTATTATTTTTTTTCTTTTTTATTATCTTTGAGTACAGGTAAAATAATCTCTTGCTAATGAAAGCTTCTTTATGTATTTCCTGTTAATTTATTTAGTATTTAATTTACAATTCATATTATTTTTATTGAAATATTTTTTCCCATAATTAATTTTAGTCTTTCTCAAACTTTTTTTTTTTTTTATTTATTGTGACCTTAATTTTCTTGTATTTTAGATTTCTCAAACTCTCATAATTAATACTTTTTGCTTTTAACAATCATAAATTTTCAAAATTAATTATTTTGACATGAGATTTATCTTTTTTTGTAAAGTGGCATTACCATAATGGTTTTGAGTGACCTGAAATGAGCCACAAGTTAATCCTAATAATGATAAAGCTATTCTCAAGAATAACAAGTATCCAAGCTTAAATAAATTTAGGGAAGGAATGTCTCCAGTCGCTTTCTTCAATTGCTGAATGTACTGTTGTTTTATATTAGCATGCAAAGGTCACCAAAATGTAGGGTAATATTTTTGCAATAAAAGTGACGTCTTCACTATTTTCACCACAGGGACTGGTTACATATTGAACATTTACAGAAAAAAGCAATTCATGACTGGTGCCTCTTCTTGTATCCGATTTGTCTTGTATGTTTCATAGCCACAAAAGTGGAAAAAAGGAATTCAAAGACCTATTGATTTGAGATTATGTTCTAGAGGGTGTTTATAGAAGAATTCTGACCTGTTTGGTAGATTTATGATTCTAATTAAAACATTGAAAAATTCATGTAATCATGCTTACAGAAATGACTCCTTTAAACAATTTTTTAATATTTATTTTATTGTAATTTATAATTAAAAAGTAGCAGTTTTAAATCTAATTTTATGAAGATTCAAAAAAAGTGATCTATGATGCAAATTGCATACCCTTTAAAAAAACTTCATAAAAAGTATAAAAACATTTTCTCAGTGATAAAGTAAATTTATCGGAATTAAAAAAAGTTTGTTTTCCATGTGTTTGTAAAAATTAATTTTAAATAAATTCTTAGAAAAAAATTAATAAAAAACTAAGGTTAGTTGTGTTTTCAATCTAAATATATTAAACATTTTTTAATAAATATGCAAAAATCAGTTAATGATATGTTTTTCTACACTATTTAATTTTCTAATTTATTTGGATTTGATAGGGGCACTTTAAGGCTACATCATATTATTGTTCTATGCTCTGTTACAAAATGTGTTAGAAGATAATCAAAAGAAATTTATTGTTATGGTAGCAATCATATATTATCATTTATTTTATTGTTTTTTGTTTTTAATGATAATTTTAACACTGACTATATAATTGTAATTGAACAAACATATTATTGTTATTATTATCATCAAACCAGATGTATAAAAATACTAAATATATTTTTTAATAAACCATCTAATTAGTTACTGAAAGACTTACAGTTAGAAGTGCTTGTATGTTTTTCCTTAGTGAAACTTCACTTGCTGATTAAATATTAGTATTTTATAACATCCTTTTATTATATTAAAGCAAGAATTTATACATAGTCAAATTTTAGTATATATTTTCCAGCAAGTGACTCAAATCTCAGTGAAATTACTTTTTATATCACGGTGAAAAGTATATATTAATTTTTGACAATGCATAAATTGCTGTTTTTATAAAAAAAAAAATGAAACTTATTTAGTTAGTGAGTGAATATATTTTATGAAAAGTACATATTAAGAGTCACTGTTGGAATAACTTATTTTAAATTTATATTTGTCTAATTATTTGCCGGTTTTAATTTTTATAGTGCAGGAATGTTGTCTTTTTAATTGGTTTTTAAATTACAATAGTAAAAATAAAACAAATTAGTGTTCCAAACTCAGACTTGTGTATGATTATAGTTTATATGATTTCAAGGTAGTTCTTATGTAATATAACTCTCTCTCTATCTATCTCCCACCCCATCTCTCTCTGTGTTGTGTGTATGTGTGTGCTCCCACACATGCATGCCTGTGTACATGGAGTATTCAATAATTCCAGTATATATATTATTATTTGTAGTTTTAATAAAATATGAATTGCTTCTCCTCTTTCTCTTGCAGTAACATTACAGTAAATAAATAGTGTCAAAAAATACCAATTTTAATTCAGGAAAACCAATCTATAAATCATGATTATGTAAAAACTTTTAAATTTTGCTCTTTATTTAAGAAGGCAGAAAGAAATCTATAAACAGTAATACAATACTAAATTTTCAGTAAATTATAATATTCTAAAAATATTACATCACATTTATTTGTTCTTCATGGAAAAATTATAGTAGTATCTCTCTCTTTCAATCAGAAGGTTTTGGTTTCAGTCGTGATGGTGTGTAGTATTTTTCATATACTGAAAAATTCATGTATAATATTTCAAACCTTAAAGGTTTCCTGTGATAAATTGATGTAAGTAATCAATTTATAACTCAATATCAGTTCAATTAAATATTTAATTTATGACTGAAACAGAAAAAAACATTGATGCAATTTTCATTTGTAATAGAAAACACATTGATGCATGCATTTTTCATTTGTAATTAAATAGATCTGATGACAAGAGTAAAAATTGAGGAAAGCATACACGCTCAGAGAGTATTCTTTTACAGTCATAATTCTCTACTAAGAGTAGACTAATTCTATTACAGATGTACAAGAATTATTTATAATCTTTAGAAAAATCAGTTTCTATGTTTTTCAACTAATATTCATAAATTAAAGGAAAAATTTGAGATTGAAGCAATTAAAAAAAAAAAAATTTAAATTTTTTGATGACTGTTATTGTTAAAAAAAACCAGTCTAAAGTAAATATTCAGTCTGAATTTATTGTATGGAAGAAGGATTCCATTTGAAACATATAAAAATAGAACAAATGAAAATGTTAAAGATATGATAACGTCAGGATTTAAAAATTTTTTTAATTTAAATTATAAAATTACAGAAAATGAATGAAATAAAAAAGAAAAAAATACCAAGATAATTTCTTGTTACTTTCAGATATAAATAATGGAATTGGAAAAAGTCTACAAAAATAACTGTGTATAGCAGAATATTATATGACGTCAAACTTTATGGCAGATAAAGAAAAGCCAGAAAAGGTTTAGAATAAAAACATTTAACATATGTTACAAGAGAGAATTTTTGTTGAAAATTATGGGATTTATAAAGCTTGAAATGATGGGAGATCTTAACAGAAGAGAGAAAATTTTTTGGCAAAATTTTTTAAAGAGATGTATAAGTTAATGAGATATGCAATGAGATAATCAAGTTTTGTTTATACAGTATGTTTACAGAAACATTAAATATAAGACTTAAGGAAGACAAAAATTAGAAAATATAAATTGGATATCTAAGGATGTATCTATTTAAAAGTTTAAAAATTAGCACAAAGAAATATTTTGGGAATAGGATCAAAATATTCAAATTACAAAAAAAAAAAATTCAACTTATTTTTTAAACTATAAAATTTGCATATGTTTATAAATAAAGTTAACTTCACTGATAAAATAAATTTTTATTTAGTTAATGGTTTTTTTTTTTTGTATAAACCAAAATAAAAAAAGGAATACTTTCAAACTGAATAGATTACATTAATAATAACTTAATTTTAGTTTAGGGTCTGGAATAAAGTGGTAAACTTAATTTTTTATGACCTTATGGTTCCTTAATATGTAAAATATTTCAGGGATTACTATCCTGAAATTTGAAATGTGAAAACTCGGGTAAAAAAATAATAATAAAATAAAAATTTAGTTAATTTCTCAATATCTTTCATTGGAATAAACTGACTGGTTGATATAATTTGTATTATTAAAGACTGTGCTGTTATTTTGTAATATTGGTTAATTTTGCGGTTAATTAGTCATGTGCATAAAAAAAATTACTTGTTTTTAATTATTAATTATGTTATCTATCATTTAGGCATGTTAGAGAGAGAATGGAGGAGATACGTCATACATACAATATAATGGATTTGAGTGGTGGCAAAGCTGTGCTACCAGAATATGTCCCTGGATTTCAGGATGCTGCCTCTGTTTTAGCAGATGAGTTTAAAAGAGTTGCTATCATCATACTTCAGCTTTTGGCGGTAGGGCTGGGTATGTTTTCAAAGATTTATTATTGCATTTGTAATTTTTTATTCCATCATAAAACATACCTTTGATCCCAGTATTATTTTTATTCCCCTATAAACTTCGTTTCTCTTGTTGTTTGTTTATTTTCATTTTTGGATCATGTGCTATACTAGTTCGTCTGGTGCTGCTAACTTTAATGAATCTCCTTCCAGGATCAGATCAGATCAATTATTTTCTACTCTAAGCTGCATTAAAAGTTGTCCTCTTTTTTCTAACTCATCTTATCATACTCAAATCGTTATTGTATGCTTTTCTATTTATTTTATCATTCTTTTTTTTTTTTTTTGAAATATTACATACTCTTTAATCATACTCACATATTTCCTTCTGTATCCATCCATTAATTATTATGTCTAATATTTTCCAGTTATCATTTTATCCTTCTCTGGAATGTCAATAAAAATTATGCTTTGAGTTCCCAAAATACAATGGTCATCACATTTCTTTAATGGGATGCTTTTTGCCTTTTTTGGAGTGAATTTCCAGACTGTAGCCCATTGTTTGACTGTTGGTTGGTAATAATTTGTCTAAGTTTATCGACTTATGAAATAGCATAAAAATTCCTCTTAATTAAGTTGAAATGGCTTAATCCATGCTTAAAAATGTTTACTCATGTATGCTTTTTATTGATGAGCAAACATAGCACTCATCTTGCAGACATTTATCAAATGTGTAAATATTCATGTAAATGTGATGCACCCATTCGTTTGTGATTTCTACTGCTTTAGTACTCACACGCTTTCAATCTTTCATTCTTGGTCACCTTATAATAGATTTTCTCAATATTCTATAGTTATAACCTCAACAGACCATCTGATACATGTTGTTAACTGTTTTAATTGATGGACCTCATTCTCCATAATATTTACATTTATTCAGCTTGGCTTGGTTTCCTATGAACTTTTAGAAAGTAATGTTTGACAAATATATAAAATTTCTTTTCTCCATTTTTCATAAATAAAAATACTTAAAAGAATAAATTCACTCTGAGCTGTGAGATCTGTTAGTTGTTTTTGCCAGTTTTATAGTGTAAGATGTTGAATTAATTTGTATTATTTTGTTACTTGAGCAAAAAGTTATATGATGCTTTCAGATATGGATCCAAATTTTTTCCTTTGTAAACATCAACGTATGCTGAATAATGAGATTTTACTGAAAAGTCGAAGTTTTGGTTATGGTGATGTGAATGGAATTAATGATACTTTATTAAGGATAGTATATTATCCACCATTGGGTGACAGAACAATACCAGGCATGATGAGAGCTAGACAAAGAATTGAATGCGGATCTTTCACAGTGCTGGCCCAGGATTCTGAAGGAGGCCTTGAGGTATGTATATTTTATGATGATTTATCTGGAATGTAATTTCTGCAAGGTTATCAAAATCTGTTATCAAAAGTGTAATCACTCTGTTATAGTTTATTTAAAGGAGATACATTACCTTTGTTACCTATATTTTTAAATATTCCTTTACATTATTTAATCTTTTTCAATTCATGAATAAGAGTCCTTATGTTCTGAGATTAATATGTTCCTTTAGCACTTTGTCCTCATGTTTAGATTGTTATCATCATTGAAATCTTTTTGGTTCAGAGAAATATTTTTGGCACAAAATTTATTTTGCAGTTTTTTTTTTTACAAACGTTAAGAATTTCAGCATGAATTGGAACAGATTGATTACTGAATTCACAATCTGTTGTTGAGCTACTATTGGATTAGATTTTCCATTTATTTGACCTTGAGAATAAATATTTTGATAATGGTCAGTTTTTCTTAAAGTATATGTATGTATAAATTTAGCTTTTAACGATTTTCCTTTGTGGATTTTGCCTTTAAGAAAATTTTTAATTACTTTTTTTTTTAAATTTTGGATGAATCTTAAAAACAAGCCTACTTTTAATGCTTTAATTTGAAATGTCTTACTTAAGCTTATTATAATTTGTGAGATCTAACCAGAAATTTAAAATTTTGAAGTTAATATATTTCAAGTTTTTATAATTTTTATAAAGCTTCAGCATTTTGGCCTCAGTGAGATGTAACAAATATACTACATCATCTTGAGATGAACTCATCAAATATCTTGTTTACAACCACAGAAACGATCACAGTCCCAAAATGGAGTATCTTTTTGACATGCTCAACTGTAAGTGCCAACACTCTTTGAATTTTATTGCACACTATTGCTATGATCGCTGGCCCTCAGCAGTATTTACACCTCCAGACCTAGGACTTGACCTGTCATAACAGCAACTGATCCATCCCTTTTGTTTATTCAGTCGTAATGCTTACTGATGTCTGAACCTTCTAAACTATTGTAAAGATTATTTTAATTGTTCTTCTTAGTTCTAATGGATTTTTCTTTTTAAATTTGTTTGTCAATTGACATTGTCTTCTTTCTCTTTTTTATTCTTGTACTTTCTGTTACTAGAAGCTTCTTTACCTGTTGCAGTATTATTGTAATTAAAAAAATCTGATAAGGACATCACATGACTTCCTTGTATGAAAATCCAAGAATAATATGATTTTAAATTATATTTTTCAATTAATATTAAATAATAAGATGTTTCACCAAATCTATTACATATACACGTATGTATTAATGCCTATTGAATTACATATGCAAATTTTTAAAAGTTGTTTTAAAAAATCTTTTCTGATTTTTTGTCATGTTTTCTTTTTTATTGCTATTATTGAATTATTATTTATTGTAATTTTTTTTTTTCAATCATGGGTTAATAATTATTAATAAATCAAAATATTTAAATTTAAAAAAAAAAAAAGGAGGTGAAGTGAGATTCAAACCGATGCACTGTGGGCCAACCTGCAATTCTAGGAAATAATAAATTGAAAATTTAGTATCTTAAAATCCTAATATTTTCAGGTAATGTAGGTCCCAGATAGGTACTCACTTTCTAAGTATCATTATCAAATGCCCTATTGTAAGAGATTTCCCGGAAGTCTCTCTCAAACTTAAATAAATTTGGACATAATATGTCTACCTGCATCAGTATTTGTTAATGTGTTTAACTGTGCGTATCGCTGTGGCTCTGATTACTGTGTGTTCATCATTAAAGTGTTTTACTGGAGACATTTTAGAAAGGTTGGTAAACATTATAAAGCATTTCACTGTATTAATTCAGTTGTTAGCTATCAGTAACAGTATTTTACATTGATCAGACATATTATATTTACTGTAACGTTTTTTTTCCAAATTTAAAACTCACAATCCTCAGATCTGTGAAGATTTGTTCTGATTTTTATTTTTCTAGTTTTGTAATTGGTTTGCATAGTCACTTTGCTCAACAGTTTGCAAGCAAGTAAGATATTGATTTTTTTTTCAGTGCCATGTCCGTGTTAAGAAAAGAACTGTTCAATATTTGGCGGCAAGGAGGTGACATTCAAAACAA
>JAAAKQ030209335.1:3267-19723 GCA_010016005.3 Zanna intricata | reverse complement strand
TTCTTTTTCTTTTTGTTATTAGTTGCAATTTAAATTAATTCAGAATGTACTGATTTAATAGTTTATTTTGTGTGTGTGTATATATATAATGAATAAATATTCCACAAAAGGATCAGAAATATAAATCCTATTTATTCTTGAATAAAATCAGGATATTTCATAAATCCATATGAAATATAAATACTGCAGTTTCATCATTTAGGAATTTAGAAGACTATAACAGAGCTAAAAAGATTTATGTCAATTTAATAAACAAATGTACTGGTTTTGCTAAATAAAATAAAGGCTTTGTATCTTAAAAATAAAGCTTATTTATTTTTAAATTAATGTATAAAGAAATACAATGATACATTAATTTAATATAATAAACAAAAAATGTGAAAAAACTAGTATACCTAAGAAACGTTCACTTTCTGGTCCCTCTCCTGCTGAATTATATGCCATGACCTTAACAAAATAATAGGTATTTGGTTGCAAACCAACGATCAATGACCAAGGCTTTGGACTACGACTTAGATAATAAACAGCATCTTCTTCCCTGTTGTCTTTCTTCCAGTACTTCAACTAAAAAAAATAAAAATAAAGTAATGATTAATGACTCCATAAAAAAAATTAATGATTATAAAATAATTAAATCCTTGAATTCAGTTTCAATGTTTAAACAATATTTTTAATGAAATTTGACAATAAAAAAATTTTTTAAAGTAATAGCTGATATTCACCATACTTCATTCTTACTAAATTTTATACTCAATATTTACTTAATAATGGAAAATCTATTCATCAAATAATGTACTATAATACTCATTTCTGTAAGAACGTATTTTAAATTCTTACTTGAATCTATTATTTCAAAATAATTGTTTTTGGAATGTCCACACAACTCACATTTATAAATTTTATCTCAACATACTTATGACTGTAGTTATATGATTGCGTTCTATTCAAACAAACTTTCTTCTATTATTGAAGATATTAAAACGTTACCTTTTCTATCAAATGCAACTGTTTCTTATTGTTTCCGATTAATTTCTTTTATAATACCTAATACATAACTTACCTTTTGCATTTAGTTGTTGTAGAAGTGCAGTAAAAGTACAATGTCTTTGTTTGAACTTGCCAGGGCAATTATAGATTCCTATTTATGAGAATTTACCAGTAGAACCTGTCACAAAATTGTAAATCTGTACGACCAAACGCTACAAGATATAGTGGTGTACATCTATTCTAAATAACAGGATTAATTATGGCATTAATAGTAGTTATACAAGTTACCAGGCATTCCAAAAAAGACCTCTTCAACTAATTTTTTTCATTTTATATTTATTTCATTTTGTCTTTAATCAAAGATTACATTTGCAAAAAATCACTTTTTTATGATGCATTAACTTTTATTAATGTTATAATTATTTATTTTTATTTTTTTACTTGTACAGGAATTTTTTATAAACATATAGTATTTATAAATAAACTACAGGACCTCTTTCACCTACTCTTATTGTGCTCAGAGGATACCACTCCCAAATCTTTGTGGGATATTAATGAATAATGGTAAACATATTAGAAAATACTGGAGTCTTTTTCAAGCAAATTTTTAAGAAATTAGTTCCATTCAAAAGTAGCTATATTTTACCTGTGAATGAACAAAAAAAAAAAAGAAAGAAAGTTACATAGTTCTAAAATAAGAATAAATTCAGAGCACTAGTTTAATGTAAATTAATTACACTGACCCTATGTCCAATCAGTTTTCCTCTAATCTTCTCTCTGGATAAGTCTATTGGTATCCAGCTAACATTCAAAGCAGTTGAGTTGAATGATCGCGCAGAAACTTGCTGAGGAGCAACTTGAGGCATATCTTCAGCACTATAAATTACCTCAACTTCAGACACTGGTCCAATTCCTTCATTATTACCAGCCTAAAAAATACTAAAATAATTATCATGAACAAGAAATAATTAAGAATTTATATTTAAAAAACATCCATATGCCATACACTTATGATTTTGTCCAAATTCAAGTTGACCATTCCTGAAACAGTGTCTTTAATACAACCCAAAAGATCAAATTCATGTCTTCATTGTCCGCACAAAAACTTATTTCTGCTCATGTCCAAACCTCAGCTAGTGACTGGTTGCGACAGGGTCCTACGACGGCCTCAGCCAATGGACGGATCACTTTGCGGTAGCCAATCTATTGATCTACTGGGACCTAGAGTCGTCACGACCACTGCTTCAGGAATAAGTGGTCCGCTGACCTGAGCATGCTGCATACAAGAGTTAGGTCTGCGAGAAGGTGGTACCAGCGCTGCCCCCTAACAAGGACCATCATCAATGACATGCGTGCTGGGTACCTGCGGATCTACCAGTGTACCCTTAATGATTATGTTCATGGCATCAAGAAAGCCAAACTCAAGACTTCAAGTCATGAGGCAAGTCTTCATGAGTGAGCTGCAGAGTAAACCCTAGCAGCTTGCAAAATCATGTTACCAGCTAAGGCCATTGCATGTGCTGTCCAGTGTTCAATGCGGGTTTGGTGGTTGTGATCACACTTTTAACATCTGTGGCGACCTATCAGGCTTTCCTTCATACTCTGGAGAGTGAAGCAGTTGTTGGCATTAGGGCTGGTGTAGAACCATTCTCTGGCGTACGAGCTGTGGATCCTGTGGATATAGACCGGGTGGGTTCTTGAATACAATGGGTATTGACCAACTTGACCCAATTATCTTTTACCATCTCTTACCTATCATTGGAGAGCCACTTGGAAGACTGTTCTTGGGGTACCTTAACTGAGATTGCTTTCTGACTTGTTGGAAGGTGATCTTGGTGAGGGTGCTCTTAAAATCAGAAAGAGATCCTAGTGAGGTCGGCAGTTATTGAGCCATCAGCCTCTTGCCAATAATTGGCAAGTTGCTTGAAAGGCTGATTGTAGAACAGCTTGGGAACATATTGATTTGAAGTGATTTCTAAATCAAGGCCAATATAGCTTCATGAAAGGGGTTGGCACCGAGGATTGCATCTTAAATGTTCTTGCCAAGGTGGAAAGCGCCAACAGTAAATATGTTTTGGCTATTTTTATTGATTCAGAGGCAGCATTTCCTTCTTTGTATTGGAGTTCTGTCGTCTACCAGTTGAAATGCCATAATGTTACCGAAGCCCTACAGGCCGTAGTGCGGGACTATTTGTCCACCGAAATGGCTCTGTTTAAAGATGCATGCCTAGTTGTGGAAAAATCTGTAACCAGAGGAAGCCCACAGAGGTCCGTTCTTGGTCCCCTGCTGTAAAACCTGGAGTTTGATGGATTTCTGGGATTGACATTTCTAGAAGGGGTCATGGCCTACGATTTCACTGATGACTGTCTCCTATTAGTTCTTGGTAACTCATGAATGCAGCTGGAGGAAAGAGTGCATGCGGCCTTGTTAACCATAGAGGGTTGGATGGATCATCAAAATTTAAAAATTTCTACACCTAAAATGAAGCATATGCTTTCAAGGGGCAGATAAATTATCATACAGTCGTAACCCCCATACAAAGTATAAAGGTTGTGTAATCAGCCAAGTTAGAATTCATAAGTACATAGGTGTTTTGTTTGATGAAAAGTTGCTGTTTAGCAATCATATTAGGCAAGTACCAGTGGACGCTGTCTCTGTGATGCACAAACTTAGGCGGATTGCTCCAAGACTTATGGACTGTTGGCCTGTCAATTGCACATGCTGTACCAAGTTGTCTTCGAGAATATGATCTCTTACACACAGCACCCATCTGGGCCATAGGTTGGATAGAAATAGAGCGCTTCAAGATTTAAAAAGTGCCCAGCGCAAACCCTTTATTGTATGCACTGGTGTATTTAAAACAACCTCCTACAAGGCTACTACTATATTGGGAAAGGCTCTCGCAATCAATTTAGTGATGAAAGATTGAGCAACCATGTGGAGATTGCGAATAGGCAGGGAGGCCGTGGTATTTGGGATGCAGTTTCGAGCCACGCTTGTACTGGAGCGGAACAGTAATCACAATGCACCAGATCCAAATTTCTAATAGTTGCCCATCTCCCACCTGTGAAGGAGGCTCGCAATGGAAGCTTGCAATGTGAACGGCCTTGCAATGGAAGCATGGTAGAAAGAATGGAACACCACAACTAGGGAAGGTCCTTGCATAGGTTTATACAGGACTTGGAGGGATGGTACACTCTGGTTTATTTTTAAGTGCAACAGAAGTCCAAGTGCTCATCAACCATGTCAATTTGATCCAATATCTGTTCAGGTTCCGCCTGGCAGCTGATGAGCTGTGCATCTGCAGGGAGGTCCAGTCAAGCAAACATATGATGTTTAATTGCCCCACTCTTGGAGGGTCTGGAGCTTGGGCCACCCTGGAACTTAGAGGTCAAGGGGAAAATTGGCCACTCACTAACAGCAAGTTGATGAGGTGGAGCCTCATTGTCGGACTGTATGGGAGTTCCTTGATGCAGTGGCTATGTTCAACCAGCATCAATAGTTTTCCAAGGGATAAGATTCTTACCACACTGCTGTGGGAAGCTACTCTTGGAAACTGGATGGCCATCAACCAATTATAGCTCCAAGTGCTATAATATAGTGGACAGGCACTTACTGGTATGCAGCGGCCTAGGCATGGCAGTGAATTGCTGTTTTGACAATATAAATTACTATTTATTGACAGGTCATATATTCTCTTATATTTGGACGGAGTGCATCTACCCAATTTGGTTGTAATATATGACAAGTAAAGTGGGACACGAAGCAAGTAGTGGTGTACAGTACGCTTATTCTGTTCATGCAGATAGGTTAGCTCCAGGAGCTAATTGGGTTTCGTTCCCTTAAATGTTAGAGGCACAGTTGCCCATCATGGCACAGACATTTGGTCTTATGCTCTAGGGTGACTGAATGGGGTGGTGGCAGGAAAAATGCCAACAAACCAAATATCACTTGAACATCCTGGAGGAAATTTCAGATTTATGAAACAAGAAATCTTATGACTAAATATAATTTTTCTTCAAGTGCATTAAAAGAGACTTTCCATTGTTGAATGATTGATAATAAATATGTATACTGATAAAAAAAAGTTTTCAACCAGCTATTTTAGATTGTTACAGGAATGCCAATCTATAATTTCATTTAGTATTTACTTGCCGGAGTTTATGTACTTATTGAAAGACAGCCATAAAGCAGAGTTCAAAAACATCAAAGGTCATTGACAGAGGCAAAAAAAAGTAAAGAACATTGAAAGTAATGAACATATGAATTTGGCAGATTTGGAATAACTGGGGTTCACATTAATAATCTCAGATATGATATAAACCTAAAATTTAAGTGTAAGTAAATATATTACCTGGACTTTAACATCATATTTTGTATAATATTTATCCAGCTCAATTCGTACAACAGTGCTAGAAATGCTTCCTCCAGCATGTCTCAAATTAACACTTTGAAATTCTTTTTCATGTCCACGAAGTCGCCAATAAACAATGTAATAAACACCTGGTCCATTTTGATCCTTTCGATCTAAAGGCTAAAAAAATAATTATATAATTTGATAATCAACAAGAAAAAATACAGAAATGAAATTTTTAATACTAAATATAAAAACTATTCAAAGCACAATACAAGGAGGGAATTCAAGAATTAAAGGCAAAAATGTTAATTGAGAAATTAAAACAGACAACAAATAAAGCAAAAATTGTGTGGGAGATGATTAACAAGTGTAGAAAAAGTAAACATCCCCAAGAAAAGAGAGTTTTAAATTATGGCAATAAAGCTGTAGAAGTCAATTAGAATATAAAATATATTTAATAACCATTATCTAAAATCAACAAAAAAGTAGGTCACTAATACCCTATCCAATGAATGAAAATAAAAGTAATGTAAAATTCTATATTTCTACCAGTAACTGTTGATGAAATCAATGAAATTATTATGAGGTTAAAAAATAAAAAATCAATTTGGGACAGTATACCTGTAAAAGACATTAAATTTTTTAAAGATGAATTGATACAACCCCTTGTTTACTTAGTAAATAAATCATCAATAATAAATATCCTGACTGCCTAAAAAAAGTATCATTAGACCATTTTATAAAAAAGAAAATATTAAAGAAGTAAACTTAATTATCAACTCGCACTGTTTTCAATATTTAATAAAATATTAAAAATTTTTACTGTAACTGCCATTGCTGATTATACACATGAAGTAATTACCCAATTAGGTAAGAAAAAAATTAGGTGTGATACATTTATCAAAAACCTTTGTCTGTGTAAGTCATTATATATTGATTGAGAAATTATATATAATTGTGGTATTAAAGGAATTGCCTTTAACTTAATATCATCCTATTTACAAACTACAACAATGTACAGAAATACAATATAGAAGGAACATCTCATAAAGTAGATATTATTCACAATGTGGTATTATGGATAAAGGCATTCCACAATGAACTATTTTGTATTTATTGCATTTTATAAACACATATCTTGCCAGCAGCTTCAAATATGGAGACTATAACATATGCAGGTGACACATCCCTAACAAGCTACAATAAATTTTTTTTTGTGATTTACAGATTACTTATAACTTAAATACTGCTCTGGTTGCAAAATATTTAAAAAAATTTAATTCTAACCTGACCAAGATGTACTATATTAACTTTCAAAAGCAATCAAGAGCAGCCTGAAATTGAAATTAAAATAAATAATTGTAGTATTAATGAAACAGATATCAATTTCTTGCTACTGGAGTTGGGCAAAAACTTAGCTTGTGATAAACATATTGATTTTTTATGTAAAAAAATAAGTGGAAATATTTATTCACTAGAAAGTTAAATAATTTGTGCAATACTGACATTTAAAAAATGTTCTATTTTGGAACAGTACACTCACATTTACCAATGTAATTCAGATTTGTGAAGGTGTTATGTATACACATATTAAAAGATCAGTTACTTTACAAAAAAATAAATAAATAAATGATTAAATAAAACAAAATATATGTATAAGGATAACTTTTAATTTAAATTTTTTTACAATCATGTAGGAACAAATGTTCAATGAACATCTACTCACCTTGAATTCTTTATATATTTACAGAGTAATTCTGAACATAAAAAATAAAGATATATATAAGAATGAAAGAATTATAATTCCAGAAGAAGAAATGACGTTCATATGGAGCAGTTTGCTCACAAATCTATGATGAGAGATTCATAAACAGTGGGCCTGTTTTTTTTAATTAGTTACCTATATTATAAAAGAGTTACAAGGCAGTAAATTTAAGTAGCCCTAAAAGAATACTTGATATATAAAGCATTTTACAGATAAATTAGTATTCTCGGGAGGACAGGAATCATGTTAATACCACTGTTTTTTCTGATCCTGATTATGTAAGTCATATAGTAGCTTAATTTTGAGAATGATGTAATTACATATGTTACAGTCAAATAAAAAATATGATTAGTTATTATTTAGACAGTGTAAAACAGTATTGTGTGTGTGCGCGCGCGCGCGCGTGCGTGTGTGGAGTGGGAGTATTTTTATATTGTATATATTGTGACCTTGTAAAGATATTTTGTAAACATAATATGGTAATATCTTTATTTGCTGTAACCCTAACAATGTCTGACAAAGTTGTAAGATTTTATTATCGAAAATACATGAAAAATGAAAATACTCAAGATTACCCATGAAATTAATTAATTACATAAAGGTAAACTATTTGGCGAGTCCTTTAATAAGTTATAGAGAGATTCATTTTAATTTACTAAGTTTTGGTTAAATACAGTTCAGCTGAATTTAATTTCTTTTAAATCTTACAAATTTATAGCATTAAAGGTAAAATAACAAAAAACGTTAACCTTTTTGAACAAGTGACATATTACACAAATAAATTTCTATATAACAGAACTCAATTTATTTATAATTTTATAAGATCAATTAATAAAATAATAAATAAGAAAATACCAGCATATAATCAAAACACACCTTCCATGTAATTGTAAGTTCACCAATTTTACCACCACCTCCACTAACTTTAGTCGGAGCTATAGTTGGAATAGCTGGAGGAGTATTGTACATGGGAGACGGAGCAGAAGGAATGCCATAACCTAACATGTTGGCAGCTGATACACGAAACTCATACGTTGACCAAGGTACTAACGCATTTTCAATCTGAGCCTTTTTCCTACCATTGTATCGATTAACTTCAAGGGCTATCACCTCTGTAACATTAAAAAAAATGTTTAAAATACAATTTGATTTCAATGTTTTAAAGTAAAGAATTAGTTTTCTTTTCCTATGTCTTATAACTTTTATATACTATTGTTTTAAATAATTTAACAAAATTAATCTATAAGGAGTCAGACATTCAAAGAATAACGTTGTAAGATGTAAAGTTGGCTTGGTAACTTAAATGCCAAATTTCCAAGTTACAAAAACATGTATCTGGTCAATGAAATTTAATTTTAAATATCAGTTTACATATATAAGTACTCTGTTTTATATTTAGTAAGAAAAACTAGTTTAAAAAAAAAAATCTTTTTTCATTTCTAAATTGGCAAGGATGAACAAAATATTCAGTTGCTATAAAATTTAATAAAATTCAAAATTAGAATATTTATAAATGTTGACAATTAAATTTAACTATTAATTAAAATAATGTAATATTATATTTAATATGGTCAATACATGAATAAATAATGTATCCATCAGCTAAATTATATTATCATTGCAAAAAGCGGTTACTAAGAGTTCGTTTTTTGTGTTGAGGATACTATTAGTTTTAATTACTGTTTTTATTACACTGATTTAATTCTTTTTATTGATACTTTTATTTTAAGATAGTAAACTGTTTTTCTTACAACATGATGGTTCCATATTTCCTGTAACTCCTCTGAGTATCACCTTAAAAACTGAGAAGGTGAAGACCAAATAAAAACTGAGCAATTTAAATATAAAAATATTCATTTCTAAACGTTTTGACAGTAACATTTAAAAGGATGTGTAATGAATTTTAACAACTTCGGTAATCAATATTAACATTTCACACTAGTAGAAAAACATGTTACAGATGATTATGAACTAATTAATCCCGCTACCAGGATACACCTAAACTTTGAATATATTTTTTACTTGAAAGTAATTTTGAAATATTTTAGCAGATTCCATTTGACAAAAAACATAAACACATGAAATATTTCAAATAAATAAATATAACACTTCCTGGCAACTGATAACCAGAAAAGCAATAGAATATATAATTGTGACATCAAAACTGAGCTACATACATGCAATAAATTTTGTGAGAATTATATATAATGCTACTTAAACTATTGATAAAATTATTAAGGTTAATTACAGTATTTCAGCTATTAATAATAAATACAAATTGTGAAACTAATTTTAATGGTCTAACAGACACCTGCAAATGAAAGTGATGCAAGTTAGGTGATGTTGAATATCTAAAACAATAGACAGTAGTCACTAACAATAGTATTTGATTTTTTGATTCCACTGATTGTTCCTAAAGACTATTTTAAAATTGTTAAATTCCCTAGTTTAATAAAACTGACAATAATAACTGTTTTTAAATTGGAGTTTTGTAGAGAAAAGAGACTTGGGCAAATATAATCCAATCAACCTTCTCAATTCATCAGAAGTTCCTAAAATTAATGTATACAAAAGTGAGATAATTTTCTCTTTCCTATAAAAAAAGGATGGTTCATGGGTTTGTTTGCTTGATGTATGTGCTTACATTTTATTTTAGCTGGTATTAGCGCAGAGTACTATTAGGTGCACAGGACAGCTGCGCACAGAGCACGAATGATTCATTCAATCAAACAATTTAAACTTCTTTATATCAAGGATTTATCAAAAATTATATTGTGTTTTGCAGATAAAAAAATGAAAACATAGAGATTAGAGCAGTGTTAAAAAATTACAACTCAAGAAACAGCTAAAAATGTTCAGGATTTTGAATCTTTCCATGGTAAAGTTTTTGTTGTTGTTAGTACGCTAAATTCATGAATATTATTTAGCTACAGTTGGCAAAAACATTTAACAAAATCATGTGCAATGAAACATAAACCATGTAATGTAAGATTTCCATGTTAGGCCTGCAAAAACGTTTACTAGAAATCTATGTCTAATAGAAAAAAAGTCTACTTAATAATATTCTTTAAATGAATTTTATTTTTCTCCTGCAGAATCATAAGCTGTTAAAGTATTTAAGTACATGCTACAATTCATTCATCTCATCCTCTGAAGACATACCTTATGGTCGTTCCGGAGGTTAAACAAAAAAAAAAGAAGTATTTAAGTAGATCTTCAACAGCAATAACATTAAACACTGCAAGACTTTTAAAAATCTTGCAAACTGAAATGTATAATGCTCCTATGAATGACACAGTCAAGTAAATAGATGTGTAATGAGATCCCAAAAACAAACATATCTGTACAGTGACTTGATCAATAACAAATCTCCTTAAGATAGCTATCCACGGTTTCAATTTTTTTTGCATAGGTTACTGCCTTCAGTAACTTATGCAAAATTAGCTTTTCAGAGAAAATAAATGACAATGAGAGTAAAAATAAATTTACATATGGCCTAATATAACAAGTTTCTAATCCTTTTAACTGGTAACATATGGATCTCAGGCTTTGGCTATATTCCTAAATAGCTAAACACTTATTTTGTTATTTTGAAGTATTTGCTTCTGAGTATTTTAATATCAAGATTATTTATTTCATTTAGAACAGTATATATATTTAGTTAAAAAGGGAATTATTTTGTACTGTAACATACTTCTTATTCTTAACAGGCTATAATTATAAATAATTTTTATTATTTATTTTTTTCAAGGTCCGATCGGTCACAACATAAAAACCCACACAAAAATCGGATGAACCTTTGCACACATGTATTGCGCAGCGTCTCTAGTATGGCCTTCAATCACACCACGTCACTTCGTTTAGTTCTGAACATGCAGCTAACATATAAATATGTCTACAACAATAGCATCTCCTGCCAAGTGTGAAGTGCGTGCGGTAATTCGATTTCTTCAGGCTGAGGGGTGTAATGCGGCTGAAATTGATCGATGAATAAGTAATGTGTATGGTGAAACTTCAATGAGTGACAGCAAAGTGCGACAATGGTGCAGGAACTTTAAAGCAGGACGTACAGATGATCATGATGCAGGCGGTCAGGGAAGGAAGCAAGTGTCAACTGATAATCTTGTTGAACGAGTGGATGAGGCAATTCGAGAAAATCGTCAGTTCACAATTTCTGTATAGTGATTTGTTTCCTGAAATTTCAAGGTCAGCTCTCTACACAATTGTGAGCGAGAGACTTCAGTACTACAAAATGTATGCAAGATGGATTCCCAAGATGCTGTCCGCCATCACAAAACAATGAGAATGGACGCCTCCCTAACGTTTCTCCAGTGTTACCACAATGAAGGAGAAGATTTTTTGAACAAAATTGTCACAGGGGACGAGACATGGGTCCATTTTGAAACTGAAGAAACAAAAGAACAATCCAAACAGTGGATGCATTCTCATTCTCCCAGTAAACCAAAGAAGTTCAAGCAGACCTTCTCCAACAGAAAGTGTATGGCTACTGTGTTCTGTGACCAGAATGGAGTTCTCTTGGTGGAATTCATGGAACATGGCACGACCATCACTGCAGTGACTCTTCCACGTCTACGAAGGGCAATTCAGAATAAGTGGAGAGGAATATTGTCATCAGGTATTATCTTTCTCCATGATAATGCTAGGCCACACACTGCTGCTGTAACAAAGAAGCTCCGCAGCGTTTTCGTTGGGAAGTGATTGATCATCCACCATACAGCCCAGACTTGGCTCCATCCGATTTTCACCTTTACTCACATGAAACGCTGGCTAGGAGGACAACATTTTGGCACAGACATCGAGCTGCAGACCAATGTAGAAACATGGCTGAAAAACATAAGCTCCATTCTATAACAAGGGTATTGGAAAGTTGATTCCATGCTACGATAAATGTCAATATCGAAGTGGCGACTATGTAGAGAAATAGCGTAACTATGTAAGTACTTGTTACAAGTAACAAATTTTTTATTTTCACTGTGGTTTTAATTTCATGACCGATCAGACCTTGAAAAAAATTAACCCTCATATATTACTTTTTTAACCCATAAAACTGATCACAATAAAGAAAGCAGAAGCTTTGTCTAACACAAAAATCAATTATGTTAAGTTTTATACTCCTACTTATATTAGTCTTTTATTTTTATCTTCTAAAAATATTTTTACAATAAATAAATCAGATACATTAATCCAGATGCAGTAATGTAAGTCAGGCAAAATTAAAATATGTACTTTTACAAATAGTAATTAAAATAATAAAACTAAAATTAAGTTATTTCATCCAAAAAAGTCAACTGACAAGTCAAAAATACCAGCTAAAAAACTCTTGTATACACTATTATCAGACCTTGATAAACAGGAAATTTTTCTAAATTTTTGGATGAAAACTGAGTGGTACACTTTATCAATATGATCTAAATCAATTAAACCAAATCTTAAATCACCCAGTTTCATAGATGACTTATCTATTAAACTGCCTATCAGATAAGGCTGTGGCTGTATTCAAAGAAATATTAAAAGAAACTGGCTGAAGCTATTATTATAGCTTATTACACAACTGCCTAAAAAGGAGTGTAATGTTTTCAGGGTGTATGTATGAGGCGTGTGAGAAAAGTAATGAGATTGGTAACACTGCGTGCGATCTGGCAATGCTGTGTCTACCAGTCTGTGCTAGACTGGTTTGTTCATCCCTTTGACATGCTCAGTACGAGTTTTAACACCATTTAGCCAACACATTATTTTTGACAGTGCCATCAGTGAAGTGTGTTTTTGTTTGTTATGAAAATGAAGCATCACAATTTAGAGCAACTTTGTTCAATCAAGTTCTGTGTTAAACTTGGAGAATCTGCGAGTGTGATCTTTGAAAAGTTAAAACAGGTCTATGAAACATTGCTTATCAAGAGCACAAGTTTTCCATTGGCACAGATCGTTTTTGGAAGGCCAAGAACATGTTAAAGATCAACCTCGCTCAGGGAGACCTTCAACTTCAAAATCTGACGAAAACTTTGAGCATGTGAGGGTTCTTGTGAGATCAGACAGTCGTTTAACAATAAGGATGATGAGTAACCAGTTAAATTTAAACACTTTCATCGTACATCAAATTTTGACAGACGATTGAACATTTGTGCGAAATTGGTGCCGAAAACCTCACAACGGAACAGAAGGACAATTGAAGAAATGTATGTTTTGATCTTCTTGAAAGGATTGACAATGACTAAGAATTCTTCAACAGTGTGATCACAGGTGATGAATCCTGGATATTTGAGCACAATCCTGAAACAAAGCAACAAAGTGAAGAGTGACACTCCGTCATCTCCTTGACCAAAAAAATGTTCAATGAGCAAATCAAAGATCAAAACCATGCTGATTTTCTTTTTTGACAGTAGGGGTATCGTGCATAAAGAATTTGTTCCTCCAGGACAAACTGTCAAGCAAGTTTTTTACAAAGGTGTCCTTGAAAGGCTCAGAAAAAAGAGTGATTCGCGTGAGACCAGACATTGCAGACAAGTGGATGCTTCATCATGACAATGCCCCGTGTCACACGGCCATTTCCATCAGGAATTTCTGACCTCAAAACGCATACCTACAGTTCCTCAACCCCCCCCCCCCTATTCCCCCTATTCACCTGATTTGAGTCCTTGTGACCTTTTCCTTTTCCCGAAACTGAAACATGTCTTAAAAGGATGTCATTTTGGAACTCTGGAGAACATTCAAAAGACAGTGACCGACCAGTTAAAAGCCCTACCAGTTGAAGCCTTCCAGTGCTGTTACCAGGATTGGGAACAATGTCTCCGCCGGTGTATAGCTGCCCAAGGAAACTACTTAGAAGGGAACTACTTAGAAGAAATATATGGATGTTTGAAAAAAAATTAAAACTTTGGTAAGTAAAAAGTCACTCTCATTACTTTTCTCACACACCGCATATGCATGTTTGTTCCACCATAGCAGCTTAACAGCTGAACCAATTTAGATTTATAACCCCACAAAGAAATTCTAACATTATGGGGGGTGTCATAAGCTATATAAATATGTATAAATATATTTAATTGTGACTAAAAGGCAACAAAAAAATTATATATACGATTCTAAATCAATAGTATTTTCAGTATCTATTTATTTGTATTGAAAATAGTTGTTTTAAGATCTGCTTAGAAATTAAATTAGATAATCTGTAAAGTAATGGATAAAAGACTGCTTCTAATGGGAGAGTAATGAAGGGAGCCATGTGCAACTACCCAGCATACCATTGTTTGTCTACTTTGTGCCACAATTTTATTGCTAAATATTAACTTATAATCTTTTTCTTTTATTTACACAATTGCCCAAAATGGAGTGTAATGTATTTAGAGTGTATGCATGTTTGTTGTACCATAGCAGCTCAATAGCTGAATCGATTTAAATGTATAACCCCTGCGTTGGAATCCTTATGTTACCAGTGAGTGTCATAGGCTGTATAAATATGTTATACATACATATGTTTAAATAAATTTGAAAAATCTATCAGATGAATGAGTCATTTTTGAATAACTTTGCATCTCCCATATGAGATATGAGGTTTCTGAATTATTCAGAAAGAAGCATTGAGATGCAAGTTATTCAAAAAGAGCTCAATCATCTGATAAATTTTTTCGGATCTATCAATTGATCAATTTTAATCATGTATGAATGCCCAAAAAGGAATGTAATTATTATCGTTTGTGTAAATGAGTGTGTAAATGTATGTATGTATGTTTGTTTCACTGTAGCAGCAGGCTCTATATATATAGATTTAAAAAATTTTAAAAAATATAAATAAAATTGTCTTTTTTTTTTCTTTTTTTCATGGGCGAAGAATGTTTCTACATTATCATCGCCCGGTAAAAAATTGTCACTTGCACATTCTTCAATTATCCTATATTAAAGAACAATATTTGTCAACAATGTTTTTTTTTTTTCAGCAGTTGTGTTTTTTAATATTTATCTCTTGTAACTTAATTGTTTAGTCTCTATATACATTATATATAGAAAGACTTTATTAATATAGTAATAATAAAGTATGGAGAAATTACAAAGATATAAGTCAACATATAATAGAAAAAATTATGCCAAATATATATATACATTTTTTTTTAATTTGTTGTTTATAGAATGGAAAAAGATGAGTTATAAACAAAATATAAACATTACAAAGGAAAATTTAAAATCTTTTTTATTAACCTCTAAACATCAACTATAGTATAATACTATGAAATTTGTCTAATTGATTTCATATTCTAGTCACCATTTCCTTCTCCAAGTTATTATATGTAACCTAAATATTATGATTTTTTCACCAATCATTATTATTTAATAATAGTTAGTTTCATTTAAATAACACTGTTACCTTCTGAAACATTAAACCAAGTAGAGTTCCAGTTAGTACGCCCAGATATTATGTAATGTGTAACTGGTCGCCCATTTGTAGCACCATCAGTCCAATAGATTACAGCAGATGTTTTAATTATGTCTGCCTGAACACCTCCTGAAAACAAAATAAAATTAAAAAATATTATATTTTCCATTATTACTATTGCAATTTTTGAATAAGAAAACCAGTTTAATTTGTTTTATTACATTTTTATATAAACAGAAATGGAAATAAAATTATCTTTGGAATAATATTTTATTGTGATAATGATGAAACACACAAAAGTAATGCACAGAAATAAAAAAAGTATGCCAAACATGATACGCATGATGTACATGTTCTACACATGATAGCACGATACATATCACAGCAAAAGAGCTGACCAAAAGAGCAAAAGGAGCACCTTTTTACTCCTATACCAAAAAGTTACAAGTATGTCTGGGATAAAACATCCTAATATCTCTCTAACGAATTGATTGTCCCTTTCCTTTACCATTCTTTTGATTACTCTCCTTCCATTCTTTCTCGGTTAAATATAATAGACAATGTGTCAACCATCTACTCTAGATAGTAGAAAATGCAAGCACTTTCTACTATCTAGTGAGTTAGCCATTCTTTATAAGGACTCAGTGGGATAAAAACACTGACAGTAGGATTATCAGAAACTAGCTTCCTGTCCACGAGTTGTTGACTGATGGCTACCACAGCCACTTTAAATTTTATTCTAGATTCATAAATTCTAAAATCTAAATAAAATATGGAAAAGAGAAATATGGTAAAATCAGCAATGGCTTTTTCCTTTGTTACAAAAATACAGTCATATAAAATAAAACAAAATATTAATTTGGTTTTTTTTTTTTTGTGTAGAGGGGGTGACAGGATTTGACTGTTTAATGCAAAACTTCATTATTTCTGTTATTTGCAAGTTTTTTTTAACCTACTAAT
>JAAAKQ030209324.1:0-11677 GCA_010016005.3 Zanna intricata | reverse complement strand
CAAAAGAGTGAGGTGGTGGAACCAGGAGGTTGCCCAAATAAAAAAAGAAACGATGAGTTGTAGAAGAAAATAACAACTGCAAGAAAATTGGGAATTGCTGAGACGGTATTCGGACACAGTATACGGAGACGATCAAAAAATACTCTACTCAAATAAAAAGGCCAAAACGAGACTCTTGGAAAAAGATGGTTGAAGTCCTGGACATTTATATATGGAGTAGGGTGTACCGGGTCCTAATGAAGAGATTGGTCCCCCTCCACCGTTACTGGCTAAGGGAGTGATAGAAAAGGCGATGGGAGGAAATAAATCTTTCAAATAGAAATTGATCTCTTCATCTTAACTACTGCAGTATATCAAAACATAGATTGTGAAGCCAGAAGGAAGTTGTCTCAAGATTATAAATGGCTTCCGAACTATTTCTGCGATTGCGGCCGGGGTACTTGCCGGTTCCTCTCCGATGGAACTAACAGCTAAGCAGAGGATTATAATAGGAGAAAGAAGGCCTAAAGGGGACGCCGTTACACTTTTAAGGGAGGAATGGCAGATAATTTGGGAGGAGACGAGAGTGGGGATGTGGACCAGATGCTTTATCCCGAATTTTGGGCTGTGGCTGGGGAGAGGACATGGGCAGGTGAACTATTACCTCTCGCAGTTTCTCTCTGGCCACGGGGCATTTAATGATTATTTATACAAATATAGGAGACGGCAATGGTTAAATTGCAAATAGTGCGGAGAAGATGACTCTGCATTACACACCGTGTATGAATGTCCCCGTTGGGAAGAATTGAAGAAAGAAATGGGAATTGAAGGTCTAACCCCAGAAAACACGATCGAGTGGATGTTAAGAAGCCCTCGTGAATGGGACACAATAAAGGTACGTCACAATTTTTCTAAAAACTAGAGAAGAAAACCATTGGGACCTGCACTGATACTGGAGAGACTGGTGGGAGGGGGACAGCCCTCTGCGGAGTCGCGGTTTGTCTGAGCTTGCATGGATAGGCACGATGATGAGGCACGGGGACTTCCCAGCCCCTTGACTCAATATACAAACACTCACAAGAAGGAGCCGGGGGCGAGGATAGCCTCCGCTGAGTCGCCGCGCGTCCCAGTCTGGGGGATGGGCTTGATGAAGGTGCACGGAGACTCCTGACTTGCCGGCGTGAACACGAACACACAGGAACATACTAACACAAAAAAAAAGAGGGATATGAGAGTGAATAAGAGGAGTATGAATGAGTAAGTGAGTGTGAGAATTTGTCTCTTTTTGTTTGTTTCTTTTTGTTGCAGGATGCAGAGTGTTGAGAAACGGATCTCGCGGTGTACGCTAGCTCCTCTTTTCGAGTGTTTTTTGAAGGGTTCTTAGAGTTTTATCGGATTCGTAGAACGGTTTTTTGTTGGTTGAGTTATTATTGATATTGTAGTGAAGTTACACGATTACTGGTTAATGTTATTGCGATTTTCCTGGTGGAATCCAGTTCCACTAGGAACGTATTGTATATTGTGCAAAAGGACGGTTTTACGGCTTTATTTTTATGATTTCTATTTATTTGGACTGGTTTATGGTTAACAAAGAGTGTTAGTACTAATTTTGGTGTTATTTGGATAGTAAATAACAAAAATATTACGTTTGAGAATTACATTTATTTGAGGTTAGAAGGATATTATTTCTCTAAGTTTCAAAACCTGATTGAACTGGAGTGTTACGTCACTAGTTAATTGACAAACAAGTACTTACATTATTATTCGTAGTTATTCATATACTGAATTTCTTTCTAAGTGTTACGAGTGGCAATATAAGGGGATTCCATTATCCTTGTATAACTTACAGATCGTTGAACCCCATCCTTTTCCTTTTGGATCTCTATCGATTCCACCCTCCTACCTGCCCTACCTTCCAAATTCGATCCCGGATTTGGGTGGATACATTTTCCGAACACCCCAAACCTCCCAAAAATTACCCCCCTATTTTTGGCTCTGCGGGCACTCATTTTCATTGGTTTTTCAGCGCAGAGTACAGTGATGATATCCTTTTTCTCGTCCCCCCCTGGGTCAAAAGATAAAGACGAAAAATTGATTTGAAGCGGTCATGGACCCTTTTCAACCGGGCAGAGTCCTATCCCGCTCCCCGGTAAGATGAAGAGTAGAGCCTGTCACTGATAACGGAGAAGAACACATGGAGACGGCCACGACGAGCTCAGAGGCGATAAATAAGGAGACTTTAGAGAAAATGGACAGATGGTCCAGACAGGACAGAAAGAGGAGACGTCCTCCTAGTTTAGAGGGCAGTGAGGATGAAGAGGGGATATTCAAATTCCTTAATCGATTGGAGGAATTAGTCGGTATTCTACATCAGAATATCGACAAAAATACAAAAAGAGAAGTTAAACAGGTGGAGTCGGAATTGTATGGTCTCACTAAACAGATTGCGGGACATAAATCACAACTCCTTGTAATGAGTGCAACAAACATTATGTGCGACAAGTGCACCCAGACTACGGGATCCTTGCAGAAGGAGAACATAAATCAATAATTGCAAAAAGAACTGGGAGAAAAAGAACTGGAAGAGCTCCTAACTCGTAGGTGGCCAAGGGAGGTGTACCAACATATTGAAGAGGTCAGCGAAGTCACAGAAGAGCCGGGAATTTACTCGGTCATCATAGACACGACCTCTTTGGACGGAGCCTACTTCGCCAGGCTGAGCAGGAAACTCCCCAACCTCAGAACTCTAGAAGGAGGCAGCAAGCTGAGAGCTGGTCAACTGCTGGCTTTCAGGCCCCATACGGTGGTGCTAATTGGCGACGCAGTGATGGAGGAAGACAGAATTAACTATGTGATAGTCACTGACTCCTTCCCAGGAGAACAACAAAATTATATCAGACATAAAAGGCGGCTTGGGAAGACTATACCAAAATGAAGTCACCTTTGTGTTATGTGCGCCTGGAGACAGTGTTGGACTTCTGGCCAAGAAACTGGTTGAATACGCTGACCGGCGAAGTGTTAAAGTAACCAAGGTTCACGTTGAATATTCTCAACAGCGATCGCAATCGTCCGAAAGACCACGGGGGCCCCCTACCCAGACAGTAGCGATTAAATCTCAGGGGAGGAGTTTCGCGGACATACTGAAGCAAGTAAAACAAGGAGTTGAAGGGGACACCCCCGAAATTTTTTCAATCAGAAAGGACCTATCGGGTGAGGTCCTAGTTCGCGTCAAAGATAACGAAGCACAGATACAGATAATTTCCAAAAGAAAATCGTTGACGCAGTCCCGAAAGTGCAGGTGACAGAATCAAGAGGGTCGTGATTAAGGACATCGACGCCTTATCCACCTCGGAAGATGTTGCTGAAGTCATCAACTGAGCTATTGGCGGGAATGTGAATCATAATACAGGCATCACAATGCAGGAACCTTTCGGCAGCACCAAAACTGCCACAGTGCTGCTGCCGACCAATGTAGTGGACCTACTCTGCAAAGGCGGGCGAATCAAGGTTGGGTGGGTCTCCTGTAGTTTTCTTAGGAGATCAATTAGATCGATGCTTCAGGTGTTGGGGCTGAGGCCACAGAGCTACAAAATGTGAGCGACCAGACCGAAGCAGAGCATGTTTCGTCTGTGGGAAGGAGGGCCACTTTAGAGTGGACTACAGAGAAAACAGACTATGAAACACACAGGGCGCCGGAGGCTTGGATTCGCCAAGACAATACAATGATTAAAATTCTGCTAACGAACGCTAATAGAAGTACACACACACACACAATCTTATGGAGGATATTGTAAGAGGGCATAGTATTGATCTGGTTGTGACCACCGAGCCGAATAAATTTACGGCTGCTAAAAACACCTAGATCACGGACACACAGGGGGACGTCTCAGTGAGAGACTACTCAGTTACCCACGCCTGGCGACTTTATAAACGAGAGAAGGGCATTATTGCTATAGAATTAGCAGAAGCAATAATGGTCGGTGTATATATCTCTTCAGATTGTGTATATGGTGAGTTCCTG
This sequence comes from Zanna intricata, assembly GCA_010016005.3. Taxonomy (NCBI): domain Eukaryota; kingdom Metazoa; phylum Arthropoda; class Insecta; order Hemiptera; family Fulgoridae; genus Zanna; species Zanna intricata. Next base: position 7,677 of record JAAAKQ030209324.1, on the reverse strand, counting down.
CATTATATTCAGAAACTACAAAACATCATCATGGGCTCCAATAAAAAGATTATAATGGTTAAAGACTTCAATGCCAAGGCCACCGTGACAGGCAGCCGACACACTAATCGCCGAGGTGAGGCACTGGCGGATTTGATTCAACGGACAGGTCTTCACTGCCTGAACGACTCTACACCAACTTACTGTGCGAGGGAACATTAGTCCGTTTTGGACCTTGTTATAATCGATGACAGATGGCGTTTAGATGACTGCCGGATAACCGTGTTGAAGGAAGAAACCACTAGTGATCACCTGGCTGTCTTGTTGACCTTAACGGACCCTTCACTCAGGGGCAGAGTGTTAAATAAGCCAGCAAGATTAACCGACGCCCAGACGAACAGGCTGGTAGATAAAATCTACACAAGACTAGGCTCGAAACACCTTACTCTGGAGATGTTTTGGGGATTCCATCACAGACGAGAGGAGTAGAACTATCAATTCGCACAAACAAAATAAAAGAGCTTATTGGTGGACTGACGAAATAGGGATATTCCGCCAAGATCTATTACGGTACAGGCGAATGGCTCAAAGGATACGCAGAAATGGCAATTATGATGAAGAACTACAAAACGCTCTATCAAGGTATAGATTACAGCGAAAGAAATTAAACCACGCCATCAAGGTAGCTAAAAAATCCAAGTGGGATGAACTGTGCGCGGAACTTGACAATGACCCATGGGGCCTGGCGTATAGGATAATCACCAAAATATTGGGGAGAAGATTGACCATACTCCCTAAACAGGACGCCGAAAATCCAATGCGCAGGCTCTTTCCTTGCGCGGAGGCTGTGGTAGTATCACCTATTGAATTTGAGAGACGCTACTTCACATTAGACGAAATCCGATCAGCGATCAGTAGATTAAAGAACACAAGCAGTCCTGGACCGGATGACATTCCTGCCGCTATTATCAAGGGTTTTATTAAAGAAGATGCTAGGAAAGATCTTGACAATTCTAGGCAACTGGAAGCAGGTACCTTCCCACTATGCTGGCGAACAGCCCATACTGAGTTCCAAAAAGGAGTGGAGATGGCGCATTCACAGATGTGCGACCGCTTTGCCTACTTCATACGGCTGCCAAAGTTATGGAAAAGGCAATATTCGACAGAATACAGGAAGTAATAGACACTAATAGCGGATTACATGATAACCAATTTGGCTTTGTTAAGGGAAGATCGGCTCTTCAGGCAGTTTCCAAGGTCACCGCATGGGCAAGGGAGACAGCGACAGACACTTTGCGGGACAGGAGCATTCCAGCGTTGGTGCTTCTGGAATACCTTTGGGTCTGTCCCTTGGGACATAGCCCTGAAATCACTAAAGAAAAGAAGAATTAGCAGTTATCTCCTCAAGCAAATGACTCAATATTTCAGTGAGAGATGGACGTATATTGAGACTCTAGAGGCAGTTATGAATTGGAAATTGCGTGGCGGCGTCTCTCAGGGTTCAGTAATGAGGCCGCTAATCTGGAATGTTGTTTTTGATGGAGTCCTGAGGCTCCCACTGCCGGAAGTGACCTAAATAGTCGCCTATGCGGACGACCTGACCCTCATGATTGTAGGACATGATGAGGAGGAAATTATAGAACGAGGCAATGAGGCTCTCGCATCCATAAACAACTGAATGACACAGAACAAACTTAGTATCGTACCGGAGAAATCTCAGCTGCTCCTTATCTCAGGGAGGAGAAGATTGAGGGACATAGCCCTGAATATACATGGTATAAGAATCCCTATAGTTAACAGGGTCAAATATCTGGGTGTCATAATAGATAAGCAACTTAGCTTCACGGAGCATGTCAAGTACGCTTGTGAAAGGGCTGATTTAAGCACAAAATCTCTTAGGGGCTTAATCATGTCACAGCAACGACCCAGGGCTAGTAAGAGGAAAGTTATGATGTCCTCTGTGACATCTATAATCTTGTATGGCTCTCCAGTTTGGGGTAATGCAGTTAGAAGAACTTGAAAAAGCTCATAAGTTCGCACAGAAGAACGCTAATCGGCATCACATCTGCCAATCAAACTATATCATACGTCGCCGTCTGTGCATTATCGAGGGTCCCACCGATTGACTTATTAATCAAGGAACGCTCGCTCAGATATCAAGGGACTGGAAAAGTGGAGGCTCGGGATATCATAACGCAGGAGTGGTGCCAAAGGTGGAGTACTGGAGAAGAGGCTGCATGGACGAAGCGATTAATCCCGGATTTGAAGATATGGCTTGATTGCAGCTTCGGGGAAGCAGGCTACTATATGACCCAGATATTTTTAGGTCAAGGATGTTTTAATTCGTACTTAATTAGATTTCGACGGGGAGAATCAGCCGTATGCTCCTTCTGCGAAGAGGTGGATACCCCTATACATGTGCAATTTACATGCCCAAGATGGGAGGCACAGAGTAGAGTCTCAGAGATGCGACACTTGACATCGGATTCTTTGGGTACATATTTGATGTCCTCGGCTGACGCCTGGAAAGATGTTGAGGGATTAGTCATCGGAATGATAAGGGACAAGAAAGCGACAGATAGACTACAAGGATATTGACTCGTTCCTTGGAGGGAGGCGGACAGTCCCACTCGGGAGGTGCGGCATGCCGAGGTGTGTCGTATCGATGACCGACTGGGGACTCCCCTCTCCGAGGCTAGAAGATAACAAGACAAGAGAAATAATAAAAAAAGAGATGTCCCAGATCTCACAGAGAAGTTTCCCTGATTTTGAATAACCAATAAAGAATTAGAAACCTATTCTTTTTCCTGTGTCCTACTGCAGCGAGTTGCTCCCTTCTGGATTGTGCCATACTTAATAGGAGGTCCGACCCAGAGGGGACCAAAAAAAAAAAGGAGGCACAAGAGATAAGGTGGAGCAAACCCCCCGAGACTGAGTTATGCTTAATTGCGGGTCCGGTTTCGAGGCGAAGAAGAGCGGTGAGGGAGGTTTAGTCGGTATGAGGCAGATTACTTTACGCCTATAAACATCTTGGTGAAGCCTGTTTGCTAGCCTGGGACGGTTAGCGTCCTGGGTCCGAGAACAACACACCCCACAATGACCCCGTGGAGCGTACGTTAATGGTATTCCTTCGAAACTCATCGACAAAAAAAATAATATTATCAAGGACAATTTATATATCTATAAAAAATCTTGTAAAAGAAAACGTCATAGATTTCGTTTTAAGCTTCTGTATTTCTCCATTTACAAACCGTTTATTTTTTTATATTTCTCCATTTTTAATTTTTTCACATTAAGATAGTAATTTTGTAGTTTGTTACATAAAATCTTCTGAAAATATTGAAAACCCTCGGCTGAAAAAGAATAGATTACATTTTTATCAGATTTTTGACAATGTAGAAGACGGAGAGGCGATATTTTTGATGTATTGCATTGGTCATCTGAGCAATGAAAACAATTGTAAAACTGTTGATAAATTCATAACGTGTCGATTAAGATTTTTTATTTCATATCTCGTACAATTATTTATTTATTTTAAAGTAAAATTTTCTTCAAAGACAAATAGCTCTTAATCTCATATAAGATTTCTAAACTTCCAAATCGTTCCCATCAAATACATTTTTTTGTAAAATATGCAAACGGACTAGTGTAGCCATAAGGGTTTTGGCAGAACTCTAAAAAAGGAAAAATAAATAAAAATTCATCTAGTTTCTTATCAAAATATTTAATGTAGAAATATACTTCCGACTTTTTCAAGATTTCTAACGTTTGGAATATAAGATTCATTTTAAATGATATTTGAATGAAATACTAGCGTTATCAGAGCCACTTCTGAAAAAAAGTATATAAATGACAGTGTGAAGCAGTGAACAATCAAGTTTTTGTACTGATTTTAGTGTATATTAAGCGTGTGTTAACTTTAATTTTGTTTTACTTTTTAATTAAGTTTCGTATTACTAAGTGTCTTTAACAGGGAGTGTAGTGTTTTAATAGGTAATTTTTTTATTTTTAAATATGAATAAGTTTATAGTTAAGAGAAGAAAAGTTGGAGATGAAACAATGCTGAACTTAAGACAGATAGAACACTACAATTAAAATATAATGATCTACCACTTAAAGAAAGAGTATCCTGTAATAGCAGTGGAAGCTGTAAACATTTTATTACATTTTTCAGCCACCTACTTGTGCGAGCTAGGCTTCTCGGCACTAATGAACATCAAAAATAAGAAAAGAGATACTTCTCTCCGTTAATCAAGAAATGCGTGTGTGCCTGTCAACAATTCGACCCCGCATTGAACTTTTGTGTAAGAAACGACAAGCTCAAATTTCATATTGAATGTGTTACAATTTGTGTAAAATATATATATATATTTTTTTTTTTTTTAATTTTTCCAAAATAATCACAAAGTGTCAGTCAGACGTTTCGCGGCACACCAAGCCGATCTCGCGACACAGCAGAGTGCCGCGGCACACCCGTTGAGAACCACTGGTCTAGATATTTTTCGAATTAATAATAATTAACTTCTTCTGTATTGAACATTCTTAATAAAGTAATTTTTTTTACGTTTTTATTAATATTGGTCAATATCAACGAAAAGGAAAATACAAACTAAACAAGAAAAGAAGTAATAATTCCAGCGGTAGTAGGAAGTAAGAGAATAATAGTAATTAAGAAAGCTAAAAGTATAATCCATGTTAACATATCCTTAAACTGGTTATTCAAATGAAATGTACTCATATCCGTGCTTTTTTTACATTACTTAGCAAGTTGTCACAAACTATTCCCCTTTAGATAACCTTCAGCTATCTTTTACTATAGTTTTGGCACCTAAATTCACATACCGCTGGAGGAATCACCAAGAAATTTTTGACATCTTTTTATTCCCTCATATTACACAACGAAAGTAGTTTAGAAGTTCTCTGTTTGTTCTTGAATATTTGTTCACAGAAGCTTCATTCCTGCTTTAAAACGTGATGTATTAGACTACGATATTCATCGCTGTTTATAGAACTTACATCTAAATCCAAATCCTGATTCATTAAAAGATGATCACTATGATTCAAAATTAGCGGTTATCCGATTCTATCTTAAGCGATTTTTTCAAATTCTTCTGTTTTAAAGTCTAGATATAGGAGGAAAGGAAAATAATTTGGTAACTGATTCTAGAGCTTAAAATAAGGAAAAAAGGCACAGAAATTTGTGCGGAAACGCTTTGTTATTGAGTTACAGCAAGCGAAAAATTTCGCCCGGATTTCATATCCGTGAAATTAGCTCACGCTGAAATCTTTAATGCTTTATATAAGGAGTAAACATGATGGTTTCTTATGTTTTTTGTCCTGAAAAGTAGAATAAAATAGATCCCAGAACTATATCTCTGGAACATTTCGTGGTATCCAACATAAAACAAACAACTCCTTGACGAAAAATATAGGTTGAAGTACAATAACTTCGTTAAATGACTAATTTATACGTAAATTTTATTATCAAAACTTGTACAGCATTTAATCCTAATAAAATTGATGTAATAAGTTCTATATTAAAAAAAAAAAAATTAGTTTTATTATTAACAACAAAACTTATCAGAAAAAATGTTATGAATTTGTAAAAATTAAAAACATGTTTTTATTATAATAAAAATAGACCTTAGAAAAATTTAAATCTTTAAAAATCTTAATTTTATCTTTTAATCTATTTAAAAAAAATTAAGTGTGGTTTATACTGTATTAATTTATAATAAATGTTCGAAAATTCTACCGCTGAAATCGCACTTTTCAGATCGTTTCCTTTCATATTGTGGCACCAACGTAATGATATCTTCGTGTTCCTTGATGAGGGCAACGCATTGAGATACAAACGATCAGTGAATCATACGTGTACTTTTTGTCTGAATACAGCCTCGCATTTCATCCATCCTCGTTAAGAGTGATCTAATGGAGTAAGATCCGGCGATCTGGCTGGCCGATTTACCGACCCGATTTAACCAGTAAATTTTTCATCTAAGAATTGTCTTACTTTACTCGTGAAACGTGTTGTTGTTCCATCAAGTTGATAGTGCATTTCAATTTGTTTCGCCGATAAAACATATGATGAAATAAATTCATCGTTTAAAACTTCCAGATAATTCTTCCCCATAACACATTATTCTAGTATGAAATTGCCTATTAACTCGTTGTCAATAATGTCACACCTAACTTTCACCGAAAATCGTTGCTGGAACTTGATTGAACAACATGTGAATTTCTTTCAAACCACCGATGTGAATTCCGTATGTTATTTATGCGTGTAAAAATAGCTTCGTCCGAAAATAGTATAAATGGAATTAAGTGGTAAATATTATTAACCCCTTGAAAAAACTGCAGTCGTCTGGCATGGTCACCAAGCTAGAAGTGTTGAACGTTCTGAAAATGACAAGGACGCAGTTCACGACCATGTAACGTCCCTCATACTGTACTCTGTGGAATGTTAAGTCGTGTAGAAATTTTTCGCGTGCCGTTGCGGACTAAGCTGTACCACCACCTGAAAAACGTTTTTCCTCACATCATGTACCGGTTTCAGATGAAACATGAGCGTTGGAAAGTATACCGTTCTTACGAGATATAAATTTATTGTACTAAAAACAGTTGTTTTTAACTCTTACAAATTCATAGCAGAAAAAGTTTTGTCTGCTTTTAATAATTATTATTTTTTTATAGATTTTATTACATCACTTTTCTCAGAATTAAATTCTCTAAGTTTTAATAATAAATTTACGCATTTATTAGTCATTTAACAAAATTATTTCAAACCTAAAATAAACGTTTTTCTTGTTATTGAAAGTTTTTTTCTTACGTTGGATGTCATGAAAACTACGGAAGATCCAGTCTGTGATTTATTTTAAACGATTTTTCATGAAAAAACTTGTGAAGCCATCCTATTTACCCCATATATATTTCCTTCAAATTTTCAGTATAATCTCATGCCACCGGGGAGCTGAAATCCGGTCGAAATTTTTCGCTGGCCCTAACTCGATAACTTAGGGTTTTAGGATATATGTTTTTTGTTAGTTTTTTCCTTATTTCGAGTTCTAGATTCAGTAGCCAAATTATTCATATTTCCTCCTAAATTACCCTGAAAAAAATATTACCACTATGATTCAGAATTGACCGGTTGTCTGATTCCACCTAAGTCGTTTTACAAATTTTTTTATATATTAAAGTCTATATATAAGAAATTTACTGGTATATTGTATAATCTATGAAGACTATTCCATTCTTCAAACAAATAAATATTATTTTCTATGATATATTTCAAGAATATATTAGGATATTTATAAGAAGACATATTTAAACAACGTAATATGTATTTCAAGTGAAACATAATTTTGTACAAGTAGATCTGTTTCGAGATATACAAGTAATAATTCGATATGTTAGCGGTAGACTAAAATCTTCTTCCAATTACATTAAATTTCTTTTGGTACCCTTCTAGTTTTCATTCTACGTAACGCTCGAACTATCTAAGTCTGCTCTGTTCAGTTGTCTGCTGTAGTAAGAACACACACAGTGGTTTCTTATCGCAGTGGTTTCATTGGTACTTCCTTATCCCGTATTATTCTTCTAACATTTTGATAAAATTCTTTTTTTTTCTTTATCTGTTTAGCCTCCGAAACTACCGTAAGGTATTACTTCAGAGGATGAATGAGGATGATGTGTATGAAT
>JAAAKQ030209291.1:0-11677 GCA_010016005.3 Zanna intricata | reverse complement strand
ATTATTACAAATGAAAATTTAGACTGATTTACAAAATTAAAGAAAAATTATTGCCTCGGGCCATATTGACCCGAACAATACATGTGTATAGTAAATGGGAACAGAACAGCAGGGTTAAGGTGACATCTATTTTTTGTTGTATAATCTGGTGGCTAATGTTGAAATAGTACAAAAAAACTGAAAGAATCAAAATGAATGAAATATATGTACAGATTTTTAAACTAAACTTATTTACTTTGTCACAACCAATAGTCAGTCTACTTTTGTAAATTTCCTTCCTTTTGCGAGAATATTTTATTTCTGTACCTTCGATGTTACTGAAGTAGCCTGTACAAGTAAAAACAGCACAGCACCGATTTTAAAAACAGCAATTTTAGAACATGTTAAAAATTAAGTACACTTAAATTTAATCATATACTTTCACAAACATGCCAAATTGCACCAAAAAATATTCCCAACACTATTAAATAAATGAACATCATGAATAAATAGTTAGCCTATCACCACAGAACTATACTTTCTACTTAAAACAGTGACACACAAGCTTCTCTTCTGCAAATATGGTGTCAGTACTCATATCTGACACCATGCCTACATTTAAAACATTGCATCAGATAATGATTGCATCAGATAACATATTAGAAAAGCTGTGAGTGTAGGTCATCCAAACCTGTTAGGAATGCTGGGAGTTAGAGCCAGTTACACTCATGAATGTTTTGGGGGAACATGGAATCTAAAAAATGTCCTATTCAGGGCTGAAATATTAGTTTAACAGATAAAACAAAACTTCTAAATTTTCCTAATAAAAAATTACAAATCCAATAAAAAATGTAGTACTATAGAAGTAAATCAACTAATAAAAAATAATAATACAAATCAGAATAAATTTACATCACTGTGCATTGTAAATTTACATGCAGACTTAAAACTTATGGTATTAAAATACTGTATCAGTTATTAGGAATACCTTTCTACAATAATATATCCTTTAATTATCTGTATTAGGCAGCCATGTAAATCAATAAGTTTACTTAAATGACTGGCCCTGTCAACAATAATACAGGATAATTTATAAGATGAATCATGAAGTACAAAACTCCAGTATGGACCACCTTGGAGTTGTAAATGTCCATAAATATTACACTCTTCTTCACGCTGCGTTAGTATTGCATCATCTGCAAGCACAGTTATTTAAAATAAATACAACCCAACACTAAGAAAATTATACAAAATATACAAAAATATGCAGTGAATTTTTCTGTACAAAATTACACCAACCATAAGATTTCTAAGAATAATTACTAGAAACTGTCCCTCCATATTTTTCCTTTCAATTTGAAAAAAGTTTTTTCAAATATAAAAAGGCTTATCTTCTAATATAAAGGTTAATCCTTTAATACAGTTTACTGTATAGTATTAAAAAATATTATTCCAACTATTTTGGTACTGTACAATTCTAAAGATGTCTCTGATTGTACTTATAATAAAATAAAATTACTTATTTTTTTGTAGTATACACATCAATAAGTATTTTCATTCAAATATATCATACTTTTATACTCTTAGGTGAATATATGTCTGAATCGAAAGTAAATGGAAAAATAATCAACTATGTAGAATGGCTGTAAGCTAGTCCTACCTCTGGGCCACTGTTAAGTATTGCTTCAGAGGATGAGATGAATGATTTGTAGCGTGTGAAAAATGCCTTGCCTGACCAGGATTTGAACCCAGAACCTCCGGATGAAAGGTCAAGACACTACCATTCATTGCACGGAGGCTGGCTAAGCTAGTCCTATGTATTAAGTTTAGACTAAAGTAAGCGAACTGATGAAAAAACTGATTCAAGAAATGTCTTTAATCTAATTTTTTTGTGTGAACATGCACTTTTATTTACACATAAAAAGGAGTACTCTGAATGTTATAGAACATACTAAACCAATATAATAAATGACAAAGTGAAAATTGTCAACATATTTATTGAATAGGTCAAAACATATTTTTCCTACTTAAAAACTGTCAGCAATAACTCCAGTTGGAACCACTGTAAAACAACCGTGGTAGTATACTTCTTGACGGCATCAAAACATTGAAAAATGTTTTGATTACAAAAAACAGCCTGTCAAACTATAATATTGTTTAATTTATTAAAAATAAATTAACTTAACACATTAATAACTGTGTAACTACTTCTTTAATGTACTTACGACTACTAGAACTTCGTTTTTTATGGCTTTTAATGTGTTTATCAATTATCTGCTTCAAACATGATCTACTCATTTTAGAATTACTTTGCTTTAGAAGTCAATGCCTCAATTAAAACAGTAAAGGCGTATTTACAATTGAATAAAAGTAGAAAACTACATATTATGATTGCATTATTTCGAAAAAAAAACTTAACAGGCTTATTAATAACACATTCCACTCTGCTGCTTGGTTATATGATTATCAATGAACGTAGATGTTTCCCGCCATAAATAACAGTTTGTTCAACGAATACCTTATATTTTAATATTGCCCATAAAACTTAATTTTTTTATATTTCCTTACATTACTAAAAATTTTATGCATTTTTTATGTCATTTAAGTACTTAATTTTTTCTAAAAAATTATTTAAAAAATGTATATGTATACTGTAAGTATCACTTCAACCCATATTTAATTTTTAATTATTTCTAAATAATTCTATGATTTAATTTTACTTGAGTTTGTATTTAATAATTTTTTTTTTAAATCAGAAGAAACTAAGTAGACTTTACTGAATGAGTTACTACAACTGCTTAATCTATGACGAAGACGGCTTTCATTTTGTTGTTCGTTAAGTATTAGTGTAGTTTGCTAGGCTCGTTGTTATGTATTTGTAGAATAATAACCTTAAGTAATGCTGAAATAAAAACGAGAAGCCCTGTTATTTAACCATTCCTACAAAAGTTTTACTGAACTATTAACTGACTTAGGTATGAACTTTATTTTATTGGTGCATTTTATGCATCCGTGCACCATCGTTGTCTCATATTTTTAAGCATTACGCTTTGCGTAATATATTTCATAGTGTTTCGTTTGATGTCAGTTTCATTTTACAAAATATTTGTCGAGTAAACTCGTGTTTTGCAGGATAATTTTATTACAGTAATATAATTGTACCCACCTGTAGTTTCGTGTTGTTAGGTTGATATGGACGGTTAATATTGAAGGATGACATATGGGAGATTGATGTTAAAAATTTAAGTCTTTATATACACTTTTGAGGTGTATGATTTAGGAGTGTTATTTAAAATTATACTTTGTTTCTGATAATATTCTTATGGTATATTTGAATTTCATTGTGTGACAGTGACACTATTCACAATTATCGGGCAGATTAAGTTATTTGTGGTATACACAAGAAAAAATTGTTTCTTTTCATGTAATTGGCTATTAATAGTGTGTGAATGATTGTGTTCGAATTTAAAATTATACTTTTTCTCCTTTAGTAAGTTATTATAAATGTTAAAAGTTTTAGAAGCTTAATTTAATCAATTAAATTTTTTTCTAGATAACATGATTACCATCACACCAACTCCTCAACAGTATAATGCACCACCACCACCATTGCCCAATATGTCAGTTCCTCCTCCTGGTCATCGGTTTCCAGCCCCACAAAGATTTCATCCTCCAGGACGGCATACATTTTTTCAACAATTCCGACCATATGGTCGAAGTATTGCTGCTTTGGATCCAGAATTTGATGGTAAAAGGCTCAGGAAGTCTGCAATGCGTAAAACAGTAGATTATAATTCAGCAATCATAAAAATGTTGGAGGTAAGTTTGAAGAAATTAAATCTGCTTTTGTTTTCATTATGTTGTCTTGAATTTGACATCCCCTGTTGTTGAAGGTAATGGTTATTTTTATCATAATATACTGACATGTTTAGCAAGGTGGGAATTGTTACCCCTTTCAGTTTTATATAGACCGTAACAACATACAAACAGTATTAACAAATATTTGATAAAGATTCTCTAGCTTTATCAAAAAATTAAGTTAAATAATATCTCGCCTGATCTACTTTAATAGTGTAAAATATCATTTTGTGTATAAGAACATAAAGTCATCATTGGCTGTTCTGTCTACTAAGACTATTGTCACTAGTGTAAAATACTAGATAATAGCCAAAAGAGACTTGTTCACCATATTTGCAGAAACTAATAACGTATGCAAAATTGTTAAAGATTAGTTCCTGCATCCATGGAACCAGTTTCTAAGAAATACATAGAATTAGTTATTAGAGAGAAGTAAACCTTTTCATTGAACATTTGACAAAATTATGAAATTTTACATTTCTGTTATTTAATCGTGAAGTTTAAATCATTAAAATAGATTTCCATTCGTTTTATATATATGTACGTGTGTGTAGAAAAAAAGAATAGAGATTGCAGCCCAACAGTATAGCCAGCCTCCGTGGCGCGAGTGATAGCATCTTGGCCTTTCATCTGGAGGACCCGGTCTCAAATCCCAGTCAGACATGGCATTTTCATACGCCACAAAGAATTGTCATTCATCTCATCCTCTGAAGCAATACCTAATGGTGGTTTCGGAGGTTTAAAAAAAGCCCATTAGTATAAAAAATATCCAGGAAACTTTATTATTTAAATAATTATTACAGTGAATTCATACATACAAACTGTGTAATTAAACTTGTGAAATAAGTGACACTACTTGATCAAGATTCTTGCAAGGATTTTCTGCCAAAAAGTGGGAGTATGTTTAAGAATTCATTATTTTGTATCATTATATTAGAGTTCACCAATTAATGAAATTTGATAATAACAATATGCAGCCAGGTACTTTAATTGGAAAACCCGCAATATAAATTATGTGTGTATTCTTCGTTAGAAAATTTAAAAAAAAAATCTTTTTAGACTGGTTTATATTAAACTTTGCTCTTTAAACATAAAAAATTGTTGAAATGTAGTACACAAAACTTAATAACTGATCATCTGTTGATATTGCTGATTCGTGAATAAGGAATTTCTCAGTGTAATTTTTAAATTCAGTTTTGCATGTCGAAGAGTTTGATAAGTAATTGCCATGAGCAGCTGGTGTCACAGTTTGGTCAGATTTCTTCAGCTTGATTTCCCTTGTTTTAATTATTTAGGAATTTAATTATCAAGAAACTCTTGTTTATTGGCATAACTAAGGAAATATATACCAAACAAAATAAAATGTTTTTTGTCTTTAATAATTTTTTCAGACTAATGAAATAATAATTTTAAGACCCATTTGTTTATTCCAGATAAAAAGTAAAAAACACAATATTGCCCCATAATTTGTGCCCTAAGAATTTCACTACAGCTTCATTTTATTATTGGAGCAGAAGTCTGGGTAGAATTTTTCAGTAACATAAGTTACAGATAACCATTTATAACTTCATGAATTTCATTTTCTTAATCACTGCAGTGATACCTCAGACGTAGGCAGTCCAGTAGTTATAGTTGTTATTTTTACTTTACCTGTATTCATATTAGTCATGAAAAAAGAAAAAGTACTAAGGGATAGAAAAGTAGAACAAGCCAGTCAAATGAATGAGAAAAATTGAAGTTTCAGTGTGACTGTGATTTTGCTGATAGATGAAATATTTTAATAACAGTCATAAAAATAAGATTTTCATTGGACTGGTGCTGTATAAACTACTTAGGTTTATTTTAGTTGTTTACTGTTATCTAATAGTTTGAACTGTGAATTTTTACATAGTATTTTTAGTTGTTTAAACAATTATGAAATAATAACCATTCCTTTAATTTTGCACATCCTTTTATTATTGCTGTAGACACAAAATGAGTTGTCCTGGCAAAATAATTTATATTATCAGATTTTAGGTCTGACCTAACAGCAAAATGAATTTTATGATACAAATAATCCTTAAATGGTTCTGCATTTTATGACAAAATTCACCTTGTTTAAACGTTTTCCAAAAATGTGACAAACTTTTTTTTGTAACAACTTCAAAAATATTGATTTTTATATCAATGAGATATTACTAGAGTGTTTTGTAGAACAGATAATACTCCTTAAGTTGCTGACAGCATGTGTTAGATCTAATGTTCAAACATTTTATCTAAACATTAGTTATTTTCCCACATGGCTACCACTATAGGCATGAACCTGCGTAAACAAATGAACGCAAAACTTCTGAAATAGAATACATCTATTTAATGCTAATAAAATCTGACTAAAATCTTTATTATGAAGCACATAGTTTTTAAAAACAAAAATGATTTTTTTGTTTACATCCATAAGAATTTTTGTAAAATCTTTATAGGAACATTTAAAATATTAAGATTTTATTCTGTAAGATTTTTGTTTAAAAACATTCTAAAAACAAAGTTATAAGCAAGAAAAATGTATATGTAAAAGGTTAACCACTTTAAAAGGAAAACTGCACATTTTCTTCTACAACTTTTTTTTAAATGTGTTTTGAATAGAATGCAACTTGTATTTCAATAGATAGGGTGATGTATGTAGGGTTATAGAATATTTCAGACATTATGAGTATAGTAGATTATCCACTGCTGGATAATTTTAATAATGGATGTGTAAATGTATGCTAACATTTATTTTTTTTTAATGAAAACCACTTTTTCTTTTAGACATGAAATTAGTGCATATTCCTTGATTTCTTTTTTTTTTGTTTTTATCTGATTTGTTGTATCTTGCAAATGATTGGATGTATGAAAATTTTTGCTAGTATGTATTCTGTTTATAAAAAAAGATTACATTTCAGGAAGTATTATTGAAAAATGTTGGAAATAATTTTGGATGAAGCACATATAAAACTATAAAAATTAAACTTTATAAATGTTCTTATTTCAGCCTGTTAACTTGAATCTTTTTGTAAATTTTACAGATGAACTGTTAACATAATGGAAATAGTTCTCAGTCTTTACTATTAATTATAAAGGCATTAATTAAAAAATATTTAAACTTAGTAATTTTTAACCTTTTACTGTTAAAAGAAAGGTTAAACTGGATACAACATATTTTCTTCTTTTCTTTTTTTTTTTATAAAAATTCTTGTCAACTTTATTTGTGATATCATGTTAGAAACTGTCTGTACATATATATATATAGTTCATCCAGTTCTTTGTGTACTTACTTCAAAGTAGCATATATGAAATAATTTTTCTTTTAAATCTTTAAACAGGGGCGAGTGTGGCAGAGAGATTTTAGAGATAGAAGAGCATTACAACCTGATACAACATATATACCTGATCTCCTGCCTCCACCCAGCTATGAGGAGAATGCTATAAATGCGGTTACTACGCGCTTTGTGAAAACCGCTACCAATAAAATGCGGTGTCCTGTTTTTTGTATGGCTTGGACACCTGAAGGTAGACGTCTAATCACTGGTGCTTCATCTGGAGAGTTTACTTTATGGAATGGATTAACCTTCAATTTTGAAACTATTTTACAAGTGCGTTAAATAGTAACGAACAGGTTGAAATGAAGTATTCCCTGATAAATATTTTTTATTATATTTTCTTTGTTTATTGTTAATAAATTTGTTTTTCCAGGAATTAATTTAATTGCCTTTGTGAGGTAATTGACACCTGTTTGCTAACTGATTCAGTTAGCTTATTAAGTGAATTATGAAATTAATCCTTATGTATATTCCTGTTATAATATTACTATTTAAACTTTTCTTTTTTTTAATACCATGGTTAATTAACAATTATGTAGAGTATCTCTGTTATATTGTTGACTAAATGTGGGGGGACGGGCAGAGGTTTCCTCCAGTTATGCAAAAAATTAGTAACATTCAGTGGTACATAGGTGGATCGAGAATTGAAATCTGTGTGTGGAAAGAATCAATTTTGAAACTAGATGCATTAAATAGAACAAGTTGAAATGAAGTATACATTGATAGATATCTATAATAATATTATTTTCTTTGTTTATTGTCGATAATTTTGTTTTTTCCAGGAATTGTTTTCATGGCCTTCATGAGATAATTGATACATGTTTGCTACTTTGAAACAGTAAATACTCAATAATTCATTACTGAATGCCAGAAATGGAATGGAAACATTCATTTTCAACTCATCTGAAAAAGATTTCAAACTTGATCATGAAAAGAAGTTATATTTTTTCAGACTTACAAGAACCAATACTAAGTTTTCTGTAACGCTGAAGTATTATTTAACATTCAAAAGCTGCAATATGAAGCAATCTAAGATTACTAATGAAAGGCACTGTGTTGTTACACAACGATGCTTGCCTTCATGTTATTATGCACACAATTTCAAACGTGCAGGTATTTAAGCTTGGGTATCAGATTATCCTCTTGTAATTCTGAATTTATATTCCTGAAAAATAGACATTTGTTTATTCTAAAAATAAATCATTTTTTGTTCGAAATATCCTCAATTTCAAATGCAATTGCCAAAATTAGATCTTTTGTTTGACAGTTATTTTTTTTGTTTTTTTTCTCTGATTATAGAAATATTTACTTCCCCCCCCCCCCAAAAAAAAGATTAAAAATGAAGTTTTATATTCTCTTAAAATTTACTCTTATGATTATATGCTTCATTTGGTAAGATAAATTAGAGGGTAAGAAATTTTTTCTGTACTTTCAAAATTTATTAAAAAACATTATCAGATACAATATGAAAACTTAATTTTTTAATACCCTTAGTTTCTTGGCATAAATTTAGTAGTAATTTTCTAAATAATATTTTGAAGACATATAGTTAACAAGGACTGTAAAAAGATAACACTGATAAAGCTAACAAAATTACACTTAGAGCTGTGAAATTTTTTAACAAATTGTTATATATAATTAAGACCTGCATTTTTCACATTATTTGATTATTGATGAAAAACATTGTTTGTGTGTGTGTATGTGCATGCACGGTTGTGTGTGTTTTATATATATATTAAAAAATTTATACTTTTTTTTAAACATAGCTAACATGTTATATAAATTTTAACCAAATTTTTATTTTCAACTCCGTTAAATTTCTTGTTGTTTCTGTTCTTATTTGATAGTAATAAATTTTATGAAATGTAATGTAGAACAAGGTTTTTGTTAAGATGTTGACAAATTACTGTTTAGTTTTATTACGTGTTATTACATCATCATCATCATCATCTAGGTTCTTATTTTGGTCTCATGCCACTGCTACCTCCATCCATTTCTGTTCAAAACCTTCTCCATCATCCATTCATCACTTCCATACAACAAGACACTTCATATATATCATTTGACTGATCTCTTCCTTAACACTAAATCCAGACTTTTTTAGCTTATAGTAATTTATACTGTTATAATTTAAACTTGTCATATTGTTGACAAGTACATATAAGTCCACTCTTACTACACTTCTTTGTACTTCAGATGACAAAATGACAATGACATAACTGTTTTACATTTAATTGTTTTATTCACATGGATTTCTTTCTTCAATGAGACTAAAATAATTAGAAAAGAAGTTCCACCAAAATTTTAACATTAAATCTTCGTAATATTTAATGCATTAACAACTAAAATGATTAAAAAAACAATAAAATTATAGGACAAATATATTAAATGAAGTTTGTAATAAATGTTACCAGTACTCATAATAATGAAGATAAGTTTATTCTGATTACTTTCCCACTTTTTAGTGTAAATATAGCGAATTTTGCCATGTAACTTGATACCTTGAAAATTAAGTAAATTGGAATAATTACAATTTAAAAGAAAAAAAAATTTTTTAAACAGGTAATTGCTGAATTTAGAAAAATAATAATTTAAGACATATTTAATTTCTTTTTAATGTAATTTTTCCAATGTTACTTCATTTTGATAACCTAATACAATGCTATATTTTAGTTTTTAAAAATTGGATTGCATGAAATACAAGCTCATTGTTTAAAATTTGGTGTTAAAACATATTATCACAAACTTATTTTTAATACAACATTTTATAAGGATATTTTTATAAATCAAGATGAAGGTTTCTTAATATTTGTGTTGGAATTAAATTTTAAAACTTACACTATATTGTGGTTTTGTTTCCATTTCACAACATAAAACGTTTTAAGTAATGTGTATATAATATTTTATAAATTTATATAATATTATTGTATATAATATTTTTATTTATTTATTATTCCTTACTGTAAGCATTGTAGAAAAATCATATTCCTCTAACCTAAAAATGTGGGCATTTAACTGAATATCAAATTAAAATTTTCAGTTTTTATGTAACATATACGTAGATAAAAATACTTAAACTTTTTTTATTGTGATTTTTAAAATAAGAAGACCACAATATATAAACTACAAAAAAATATATATATTTATATATATTAACTAATGAAATCAAGTTGCATTAAAAAATTAACCTGTAAATAAAGTTTGGTATTTTTAACTTAACTGTCATCTGTTTGGAAATATGTAATATATCCATTACATGTAGTATTGAAGAATTTTAAGAATGCAAAAACAAACAAAATTTCCAAACACTATAGAATTACTAGACGTTTGAAGAACAGAAATCTTATGAGTAACATTGAGGAGCAGCTGCCAAAAAAGAAGTTTTGCTTATTTATAGCAGTTAAAATGTTAAGAGTGGGTGGTATATAAATTATAATAGTATTGTTTCTTCAAATCCTGTAACTCTTTTATTTTATTACTTCAAAATGTAAATTTATTGAAAAGAAGTCCACTATAATTATGTGATGACGTGTCGCCCATTGATCAGTAAAATGAATCAAACAATAGAGAGAGGATAACTTCAAATAACTTTAATTTTAAAAAATTTACATCCATTATTATTATTATTATTTCATCTTAAAGCATTAGCCTTGTTTCTGATAGTTTTTTCCAAAGTTTTAATTTTTTATTTTCTTCTAAAGATTATATTTTTAACTTGCCTTCAAATATTAACTTTGCTTTCATACTTTTGATACCACTTATTCTCAGGCATTCACTTTACAACCCTATTGCGTTTTACTCTCATATTAATACTTATAAAGCTTTCAAGTTGTACTGCAGTTGGAAATCTACATTTTATACGCATTCTGATCAGAAGACTTCTAGAAAACTGTCCTAATAATTTTATTCTTTCATTTATTTCTTAAGTAACAGCTTTGTTGTATCCTTCAACTATCAGATTACCTAACAAAAATAAAAGTGTTTTTTAAAGTTTTTATTAAGATATAAATATATATTAAAATAAATGTCAAAATGATACCATGGATAATGATAGTAATATTCAGTGCAATGTATAAATGGGTACTTAATATTGAAATCCTAAAAAGTGTTCAAGAAATCATATGAAGATGACAAACATTGATTTTTTTTTTCTGGTGGTTATAAGTAATTAATTAAAAACAAATATACAAGATGTGTTCAAAAAGTAAGATGACTATATTTTTAGGTAAAAATATTTATTAATTCATCAATATTCATGTTGTCCTCGGATACAATACACATGTGCCAACGCTTTTTCCAATCCTCAAAGCACTTCTCATAAGCACTTTTCCGTGTAGCCTTGAGCTCTTCCAGCGATGCAGTCTTTATCTCTCCTCAATTGTTGCAAACCTTCGTCCTTTAGTAGGGCTCTTCAGTTTTGGGAATAGGAAAAAGTCACATGGGGCCAAATCCGGTGAATATGGTGGCTGAGGCATGATTGTGGTGTTGTTTTTGGCCAAAAA